>KK121126.1:390497-413809 GCA_000611955.2 Stegodyphus mimosarum | reverse complement strand
CAATAACTCTAGAGAACTTTTGGCTCAAAAATATTTTGTGTCCCCATGTTGCAAAAGAATACACACTTGCAAACATCTATGCTTACTCCAGGAATTCTGAACGCAGGCCCAAAGTTACGGTAGTCAGCTTCCCTACCACCAGCTTTGCAAGAAGTTGCTGAATACAAGCACTGACATGCAGCTAGTTATTATAATAGCATAGTGTTCCTTTTCAAACTGCATTGTTTTCTTTATATGCATTGTGATAGATGTTGGATTTCTGATGGCATGTATTTTGATTTTATATGGACTTTCATTTAACTTACTTAATGTTTTCTGGCCATTAATTATTATTGTTAGTTTTGTTTTTGGAGGTGGCAACAGAACTTAAAGAATTAGTGAATATCTGTGAGTTTAGTAAGTAGGCTTATTAAAGGAATGTTTTGTTATTTACATGAGTGATATATTTATTTAAGATCTAAAATTATTTTCAACAATAATACTTTAGAATACGTTTATTTATCTCTAGAGTTTGATTTATTGGTAGCGTAATAGCTTATTTTGACCTCAATGATCCAGTTCCCTCAGTGGGACACAACAGGCTTTGTTTGGATTTCTAAAGTATAAAAATGGAAGGTAAAGAAGCTGTTAAACTTAAAATGATTCACAGAGCTGTGTTTACCAAATCCTCCAACGTTTTAGAAGAAATTATTAAAAAAAAAAAAAAAATTGAGATAGATTCTTCTGAGTTACAGAAAGAGTTTGTTTTTGTTTTGACAGCTGAATATTTGGAAGATACGCACATACATTTTTCTCGGCACACTGACTGAAAATGATGAAACTGAAGTAGGATCTGACGCTATTGAAGATTATCGAGAAAAGGCCTTCATAATCAAAACTAAATAAAAGGTATTCTTCATTATCTACAAAACATAAGTACTTCAAATTTACTTTTGAATGAATCCATTAATCAGAATGCATGCAAACGTACATCTAAACTTCCAAAGCTTGAATTCTGAATATATGAACCTTAATTTAGTTGTTCAATCTTTTCCTTTTAATTTCAAAATTTTGGGTTTATTTTCGAAAGTTTTCTCGTTCAAATTTCTAGTCAGATGGCCTGCAGTTTGTATTTTATATGTACTTTCATTTAATTTTATTCACTTCATGGTTTTTGGCCAGTAATAATTATTCTTAGTTTTGTTTCTTGGAAGTGGCAACAGAACAACTTATGGAATTAGAGAAAATATGTGAGTGTAGGCTTATTAAAAGAATATTTTGTTATTTACATAAGTGATATATTTACAAAAGATCTAAGTTTATTTTCAACAATAATATTTTAGAATATTAGTCTCTAGAATCTGCGATATGATGGTAGCATGCTAGTTTACTTTGATGCATACGCAAACAAGACGTTCTTCAAGACCAAAATATATAATACGAAAATATATAATACGTACTATAGACAGCAGTGTTTGAATAGTATGATGAATGATTACATCTTTATAAAAAAATTAATTAACATCATTCCTTCCAGCTGTTTTAAATAAGAATATTTGGAAGGAGGAGTCAATATACAGGGTGTTTATAAAGTCCTGGACACATTTTGATGTTTAATAACTCATAAAATAATAAAGAGATTAAAATTAATAACATAAATGGTTAGATAGACTCAAAAAGTTTCATGACTCTTGTCAATGAACTTCCATGTATGCCCCCTTCATCGCACGGAGAATATCAAGTCGATATTCAATTTCACGCCAGGTACCGGCAAGCATGTCGGCATCCACAGAGGCTATTGCGGTTGTAATTCTGGCTTTTAGGTCATCAATGTTCGACACTCTCCTCCTGTAAACGTTGTCCTTTATAAATTTCCAAAGGAAAAAGTCAAAGAGGACTTTTCCTTTGGGGATTACAATCTCCAAAGGAAAAGTGAGAAAAATGCAATTAATAAGCAGACAATATTTAGAAAAGTACAGATATTTAGATTGGAAAATGAAATTATCTGAAATTAACCACACGCACAGACGATATTTACAAAGTAAAGATATTCAAACCTGAAGAGGAAATTCTATAAGTTATTCCATCAATAAATCCCATAAGTTTGTTTATATCTTTATTATTTTATGAGTTATTAAACATTAAAGTGGGTCCGGGACTTTATAAATTCCCTGTATTTCCATACTTGTTGAAGACTTCATATGGGAGTCAAAATTATGGACCCAAGTTTCATTAGCCGCTGATATGCTTGTTTTATATAAGGCAATGTGCAAGAAGATTGTACACAATTCTCTGGTTTGTACTGTTTTCTTTATGGAAGCAATTCTTTTCAGTTATTTGTTTCCACGCATGATGCTGGTGAATTATTTGTTCCCTAGCATGAGGTGATGAGAGACCCAACTAGCACATAACAAGTTAACAAATACTAGTTATGCAAAATATAATATAATGTACATTTTAACAGCATTTCAGTCCAATCAGACTAGGGGAAAATTCTGACAATATCAGTCCCTTTTTGAAATGACCAGGGCCATGTAAAAACTTTCATTTCACCAAAACATGTCTTTGGCCACTCGTTTAAAACACAAATTAATTCAGCAGTTTTCTCCAAAACAGCGAAATTTTATCACACACTGCAATCCATTTCTTAACTCTGAAACACTTAGCTCCATTACTGCATGTAAAACAGTAAGATTCTTTAGATAACTGTAAAAGTGGTATAATTTACCCTATTCTTGAATCCAGACAATCAAATGCAGTTTCATTTTTCACTTCTGCATTGCTGCCAACTTGAGACAGCCCATACATGAGTCCTCTTTTAATTAAAAAATATGGAAAATTACATTCAAAAACCAAGACAAACAGCTGGAAGCTAAATCTTACCTATACAACTGAGAAGAAGCTGAAGTTGAACAATATGAACTAGGCATTTCCAATGTTCGATTAGTACTTTCATTTGGAACCATTGGGCGCACTTGCCGTATTTGTGGAGCTACAGGAAGACCAACATTTTCATTTCTTTTCATATTAGTTGTAGTTGATAACAAATTTTGCCTAGAGTAGCTTCGAAAATTATCCCAAAAATTATTGGCTCTGGTTCGAGGGGGCACCTACAATATATATAATTAACTATTTTAGCACTAATTTTAATGAGAAAATTATCCCAAAGCATTAATTCAAGAAAAAGTAAAAATATTAGGTTTAGCATGAGTAGCTCAAGGGATAAAAAAAGCTTCCACACATTACAACAATAATTAAACATACTTAAAAATGATGCAACAGCAAAACAGATTTAGGACAGAGTGTCAAATGCATATGTGTAAACCAAACTAGATCTCTGTCTCAGAAACAACATACAAGCACTCTTATTAGCACAAAACATATAATATTTAGAGCAATACCCTGACTTTCTGTACAATTTAATAAAATTAATTATTTTAAGATTTACATATTACTTACTTTTAGAATAAGAACTAGGCATTATTAGCAACACTCTACAGTTTTTTGAATTAAGTACAATTAAATACTAAGCCTAGTGCACGGTTATACAAAGATACCTGATTATTCAAAGTTTCTTGAGCAGCTCTATTGTCTTGACTAGCAGGATGAATAACAGCTCGAACTGGCCGTGTCCCTGAGACATTGCTATTAAGAGGTGGGTGAGGCTTCACAGGTAACTGAAGATAAGAGGCAGGAGATAATGGTGAAGCCTGGTCACCTAGATACAGGTTGGACGGCAGAAGTGGATTTGACCATGTAGACATGCACCATGGACGGAATGCCATATCTTCAGAGCTACCACTATGAGAGTTCAGATTATTTGTTTGATGAGTTACCTCTGAATCCATGCTCTAAAAGAAGAAATTTAAAATAAAATTCCATTTCCATAAGGAGGGTAAGTACTTTATTTCCATATGAATAATTAATGACATTCCATGCACAAAATTTTAGTGCTAACTTCACTAATTTCCGATAAATTTCATATATATTATTCATTCATTTCTTGTTACCAAATAGATGCTGTTTTTTATTGGTTATGCCTAGAAATTAGGGAAAATTATAATTTTTTCTCCAAAACTTGGAGATACACCACCAACTTCATATCTGAGCAAATACAGTTTGATAAACAAAATTTCAAAAAGTGGCAGATATCAGAATATTTTCAAAATCAATTTTTCATAGTAGAAAAAACCCACTCAAATAAAAAGAGAAACTGAAACAAACAGAATTTATTTGCACAAATTTTTGCTACTTTAGCAAAGTATTTGGTTGCCTGAAAAGTCTTTCGATATTCTTCAAAGGTCCTTTACTTATATAAGGAACAATGAGCAGTTAATAGTATATTGCCCTTTTTGTTCGATAACTGTTTGCTTTCTTTTAACGAGCTTTGCAATTCCTCATTAACAAAAGAACCTATCTTTATCGGCAAAAAGCTGAACAAGGTGCCGATTTACGGTCTCATATGATTTTAATGGTATACCGTGGAAGAAATTTTGAAGAGAGCGAAACAAGTGAAAATCTGATGGCAGAAGATCATATGAGCATGTTACGCATGGCAACACTTTTCATCCATAGTCCAATAATTTTTTTGTCAGAGATCAAACTTGTGTGTGGTATTGGTTCCAAATTCCTACCAGGGAGCCAACAAATTATTTAGAATGTGTGCTGTCACCAACTGGACAGTTTCAACAAATCTATCTTCCAGAAACTTCCAGAGCTCATTAATCATATAGGAACTGCATTCCATCCCGATAACGCGAGCACACAGAAATTTGATCACCTAAAAAAATTATTGGAGTTTGGATGAAAAGAATTGCCACACGCATCATCGCTTTATCTTGTGTCCTAAGATTTTCCCCTTGCTTCGCTTTCTTCGAAATTTCTTTAGTAGTATAACATTCAGTTCAGATGAAGCCGAAAATCAGCACTTTCTTCAACTTTTCTCCAATAAAGCTAGGTTATCTTGCAAATAGGAATTATGAAGCTAATTAAAAGGAAGCCAACATTTATAGAACAAAATGGACAATGGACAAGTGACTGCTCATTGTTCCTTTTATAAATAACAGCTCTTTGAAGAACACAGGAAAAATGCGTCATGACTTTTCAAACAACCCAACAGTTCTTCTCTCCTTTGCTAAAGTGAAATTAAAAAATTGTCCTTCATAACAGTTATTATTCTACTTAAATTTGACAATTACAATAGTCTTCTCAGCTATTCAAACATCAACTCATATGAAAATTATGAAACATGAGGATGGTAACTGAAAATGTTTATATTTCCAGATAATGTTTTAAAAATAATTTTAGCATTGCATTTACACATGTAGAGTTTTTTACTTCCTTATGCAAAACTTTAGACCAAAATTAGAGTACAGCTTGTACTTGACACAATAAATAATTTTAATACAATCTATTATTATTTATTCTTAAACAAATATTCCACAATAAGTGTTAATGCTCATTTGGTTCCTTTGTTTGAAATGTGCAATATTTTTTAATATCTGTATCTACGCACCCCCTGGTAAAATTCTAATATTCCCCTAACTACGCAGTTTCAGGAACAGGATACAACTTATACATATATGTAGCCTATACATATGTAAATATGATATATATTTCATGATATAACAATAACATTATCACTTGTATTTTTAAATCAATATTAAATTCATAAATCATCAAAACCAAATTGGTCTCAAAACAGTTCAAATGTTGATCAACTTTTGCAGACAATGTACAAAGGAAGAATGTGGTTCCAAAAACAGATTGATCTTTGATGTAGTAAAGGCTATTTCAGACAGTATCCTAGATGTCTGACATACCAGGCATAAAATACAAATATGGTGGTAAATTGCTAAATGGGCACAATTTTTGGGCATTTCTGAAAAGGAGTACAACTTATAAAAAGAGCATAGCAGCATATATCCCACATTACAGGACACAGACATTTTTTTATAATCAACATCTGTAAAAAAAAAAGGTCTGTTTTCCTATAGTGTGGGACATATACTGCTCATTATAAACATTTCACCTTTTTCACAACATTTTAAGACAATCTCAAAATTCTATAAATTATGATATTAAATTTTAAGTCATTTGTGTATAAAAACAATAAAAATTACAAAAAAGTTTAAAATATTCATAAGTGTAATTTTAAACTCTTTTTTTACACATTTTAAGGCACTGTCAAAATTATTAAATTATGATACTAAAAATACAAAAGAAAATTAAAATATTTATAAAAAACAAAATAATCCAAAAATAAAAAAATCAAAGGTAAAAAATTAATAAATATACTGTACTTTCAAGATATTTCTATCATAACTTTCTGCTAGGAGGGGCATGAATTAATAACAAAAATCTTAAGTGAAATAAAAATATTCTAGAGTTTGAAGTTTCATTTTGACTAATAGAGGGCATGCTGTGTTTGTTAAAGCTTTGAATTTTATCAGATTTAAACAAACACAAATCATTATATTATTTCAAAAAAGAACACAAAAATATACTAATATTTATAAAGTACAAGAAAATATATGTTAAAAATTGAAATGTTAGGTTTCATTAGAAAGAAAAAAAAAAATTCGATTGGGCCCAGTGGACCGGTCATGAAAGTTATCTCCTCTTCCAAGTGAATGTCTCAGGTTCTATCCGCAAGTGATTCTGCATGTGTTGCTAAGTAATGTTAAATTGTAATTAAATATGATATATAAGAATGACATAATATAATGATGCATAATAATGTGATTTGTTATCAGTTGCAGATATATGAAGAGAAAGGGGAAAAACAGACATCCAAAAGAAAAGCCCTGAAAGATGTAAGATTAAAGTTTTAAACTTAAAAATGAAATAAAAAAGACTGTCTGTGAGGGACTCTTGCAGCGCTGAAATAAAAACTGGGGGGAGGGCTTTTGCAGAGGCAGAATAAAAACTAGGGGGAGGGCTTTTGCAGAGGCAGAATAAAAACTAAGGGGAGGGCTTTTGCAGAGGCAGAATAAAAACTATCTCCCAGAGGTACTTTTTTTTAATCCATGTAAAATTCATTATGATGATAATTTTACAGTTTCTATCATAGCAATTTCTCCTATTGCTGTATTTAAATTATATTTCTTTTTCTCTAATAAAATAAAGTAAAATTCTACGTTCTTTTTCAGGATTACATCTTGATGTCCAATTAAAATTTATTTCAGTATCACTGATAGGAGAATAACTATCACAATTAGACTAATCATAACACAAAAGAGGACAGAATTTTGCAAATTTTAAAAGATTATCATACACCTGCTTCAGAATTAACATGAGTCAATTCTGCTTTCAAAGATATGCATATAATCTATAATATTTTTCAGCAAAATCTATTTTATAATTTGTATTATGAAATTCCTTTTCATTAACCGTTAAACAACAATTAAGCATATCTGTATTACTAAATATCATTATTTTGTGTTGCTATATATATTTTCTCTTTCAACATACTGAGGAAGAACACATAAGCTTAAAAAATCATCTAAAGTCGATGTTATTTTATATGTGCAGGAGGAAGATGAAAACAAAGGGGACATCTGTAGACACTGACAGTTCTGTTCTTACTACCAGGCTTAAATTTACATTTTCTCAAATAGCAATCAGATAACTTTTAGTACATTAACTGATCTTAAAAGACTAATAACAATATTTTAAAGAAATTTTTATGTATCTGACACTAACTAATATGATGCTTATAAACATTTACCATTAATAATTTTACATGACCAAATAGGTAAATATTCTTAAAATTCTTCAAATGTTATGTCAGTACTATCAATTTCTGTCCTGCAGGAGCCTCTGAATACAGTCATCAGTCACATTTTCTTTGCAATGGTCTCGATGATGATGATAAATTTCAAGATGCCTGATGGGGCACTTAAACTGCTTTTCTGAACATAACTCCCATTTTCTTTGCAATTTCCTCATTGGGTTATATTATAGATGTGCTCTCTGATGAAGATTCAGAAGCCCATTTTAAAGTAATTTTTGACTATGCTTCCACAAGTTTCATGCAGTGTTTGGGCTCAGGGTTCTGCAACAAGCTGTTAACCATGAAGGCTGTGGACAAGTTTTCCTTTCTGGTCAGTCAGTTTCATGGTATATTTTTAACATTTCATGAGCTTCAATGACTAAGTTCCAATGCAAACTTCTACTTGGTTTCTCTAGCAGATAATATATGAGAGAAATGCTGGAGATGTTTGAAAGCTGCCCAAACTACATTGTGACTTTTGACAAACTGCTTAGAGCTGTTTGAGACAACATTTCTTTTTAAAGATCTCAAAGACTTGAAAAGTATAGTCAAAGAGGACTAGAACCCTAAAAACTTAATTAACAAAGAAAATTCTCCATGGTGAAAATTCTACTCAACAGATCACAATACCTTGAAAACCATAGCTACAGACGATTGGAGCTCCCCAGAACTTTAATAAGCTAGCCAAGAACATAAAAATGCACTGTGACGTGGGTACAAATTAAGAAACAATCACTTTCCCTAATAATGTCAAAAATTTGCATTAGTTTCAATGGCATTCTCTTCTTTTTGAAATCCCCATCATGTATTATTTCAACTGTATTTATTTTGTAAAAATACAGTTTCATGTCGCAAAGATTCATATTTGCATTTTCACGTTCGTGATACACAAGTGCTCATTTTTCAAGCAATATCTTATTCTCATCATTAAAATAAAAAAATTCCTCTATCCTAATCAAGTCCAGCTAATTGTGTATTTTTCACTAATGGTACAGGGGACTATTCATAAAGTAACTTACATTTTGCTCCTGTGCAGTGAGATAGTGTTAGTATCCCAATCTCGGTGTCAGAGTATCTACTGAATCCTTACGCATCTGGTTGTAATCAGTGACGGCACATATTGCTTCTGCTTTGTTCACTGTGAATGTTTAAAATATGTGCAGCAATAGAAAATCCCCCCAACTGTGAAGTGCGATCAGTGATTAGATTTTTGTTTGCAAAAAACTGAGACCAACTGAAATTTATTGGGATCTTTCTATGGGGTATGAAAATGACGTAATGAGTGAAGCTAAAGTGAGACAATGGTGCATCATGTTTAAAAATGGCCGCACAAATTTTCACGACGAAGTGCAAAGTAGCTGGCCAAGCATTGTTAATGCTGAAGTCATATAGAAAATCAATGAAAAGATTCACGAAATCCAACACTTCACAATTTCCGAGCTCTCATTAGAGTTTCCTCGAATTTCACGAACTTTGTTGTTTGGTGTTGCGACAGAAGATCTAGGCTATGACAAGTTTTGTGCGAGATGGGTGAAAAACTCTTGTCAGAAGACCACAAAAAGAAGCGCATGGCAGCAACTTTGACATCTCTCAAGGCATACCACAAACAGTGAATCATTTCTCGATTGTGTCGTAACAGGAGAGAAGACTTGCATAAAGTTTATTACTTGTGTGTGCCTGGCTTGCTACACAGCATTTCAACGATGACGAGGAACTGCATGCAGGTGGCCGTGCATGTTTGAAATCTCAGGCGGGAATATTCTATGATGATGGAATTAGCAAGCTCGCATACCATTATGACAAGTGTCTTAATTTATACGGAGATTATGTAGACAAATAGCTGAATAATGTGCCTTTCAAATGTAAGTAATAAAAAATGTTTGTTTTTTTTATTCTAGAACATAAGTTACTTTCTGAATAGCCTACCTACAAGCACTCTGATCTAATACACGCACTGATCTGAGTACTAATGGCCATACACACATTCTGAAAATGTGCTGGCCACCAGAAATGAGATTTTTCTTTATTGGGGAACATATATCTTCCACGGCATAAGCATTTTCAGGAGCACTTCCAGAGCATGTGCAAATTTGGATATCATCCTCACACCATCAACAGTGTATAGATGACATTCTGCAACCTATTTTGATGTTCTCATAGTACATCCAAGCCAAAATCAGAGTCTAAACACAGTTGGCACAGTTCTCGCATAACTGGCTCCATAATATAGACACTTTTCCAGTCTAATGTAATTACCTGACCTCTGCTTTATGCAGCATATCTGTGATAAGAAAGGATACTGCCTAAGCTCAACCCATATCTGGATTTTATCTGGTATTTTATATACTGAGCATTCATTTGTGCCATTTCATTTTATGTCTATTGCAGGCTTCTGAAAGCCTCTATCCAAATCAGATGCAAGAGTACGTGCTGCTGAGGAAAGCTCAAATACTGGACTGCAAGTGGTTAAATGCACAATAATAAAATATACTGAGAAATAAATATTCAAATAACAGGACAACATTCAAAAGTGAAATAGCACGTAAAAGTTTACATGGTAATATATTGCAGTGTCAGCAACGCAGAAAGTCCATAATGAAATGTTACATAGCTACTTCACAGCAAAATAAAAATTATTCTATTCAAAGATATATACTGCAATTTTTATAGCCTTATTATTATTAAATGTGTAATGTAAAATTCAATACAAAAACAGGCAAAATAACAAACCACATACATGTCGAACACAGCGCTGAAGATGTTGTATTTCCAGTTGTTGCATGTATAAAGCATGGTAACACTGGCTTAGGCATAACAATAACTGTTGATTACAGGGTTGAGACATGTCACTTATTGCCTGAACAGGCTGACCTAAAAAATTAAGCAATAATTACTCAAGATTTATATATACAGTTGACACAAGCATAGAATTAATTCTAAACAATATATTTTATTTAATCTAAAGGAACATTCAAAACTATGAATCAGCCTTTCAATCCTTAAAAATTCTTTTGAAATGAAAACAAAATTAATATAAATGTAAGGCTGAATTTAAAATTTTATACTTTTAAAATTTATTTTGAAATTCAGTAGTTTTCTGCAGGATAATTTTTAATTAATCCTACTGAAAAATTATAATTATCCTACCCGTAAGTGCAGGATTTCAAAATAAATTTCAAAAGTTTATTATAAACTAAAATTTTAAATCGATTAAAATTTAACTTCACATTTCTGTTAGTTTCATTGAAATGCAAAGCTAAGTTTTAAATGAATATTTTATACTGGCAGACTTCTCTTCCATATAAAATTGAAATTATTAACAAATACAATGCACATTATAATGCACACAAAAATATTTTTGGAATTTTTGAATACGCTACTATCTTTTTAAATATTCAAATCATTTTAAAATTATCAAAAAATTGATATAAAGTTTGCTCTTATACCAGCGTTCTAAAGCAAGGAAAAGAGCTTATGAACATCACAAAAGAGAGAGCACAAAATTATACTTCTATGATCTCTTCTTTCACATAAGAAATCAAATACAGCTAACATATACTCAGATAAGCAATGTTACTAAAACGGTGGCTCCCAAAACATGCATTGAGGTGTACCATATGTGAATTTCTGTATTACTACTATGACAGGAAGAATATGTAATAGACACTGTACAAACTACTGTTTTGACAAGTTCCTACCAGTTTATCAACAGCTGTGACAATTACTTTCAAGCAGATGTCAACAAATTTGCACTCTGATTAAGGTCCTTTCAGAGTGAAAGCTCCAGCTAAATTTATTTCTGTAGAAGGCAACCTCACTGTGTTTTTTGTACCATGACAATATATTGAAAATTAAGTTTGATAGCATGAAACTAAGATTTCGTAGTATTGAAAAATGGGTAGTTCCACATGCAAAACAACACATCTGGGTTCAACACATAAACTGGGTTTTTGGTATTTGCTGTGATAGAAATCAAGTATTATGAGAAAAAAAAACAATGTGGAATAAGAAATGCTACACTGATTTTATTCCAAGATCTAAAAAAAAATGGAAAAAAGCTCCTTCTTCCCCTAATTGTGATTTATTTTGCCAACGATAAGACCGTTCGAAATACGTCTTTACTTCGCATATTTTATGTAACTGTTTCTGAATTTGAAAAATGTGAATGATTTATTTCTAGCTTAAGCAATCTAACTGCATCAAATGTAACTATTAGGTAAGCTGTGTTCTGCCTCTCAGTGCTGGGTGAAAATTCTGATACACAACAGACACCATAAACAAAAAATGTTCGAAAAATACTGCATCGAAATATTCATCAACAGATAATAACAAGCTGAAGCACATACATTAATCGAAGCATTTAAGTACTAGTTCACTTCTAAATTAAGTATGAAGTAATAGCAAAATAGCAAAAACTCTTACACATGTTAGGAATGTTTTGGCTTGAATTTTGATGGTAGCTCTTAGTAACTTGGGGTTTGTCATTTAAAAACTGCGCTTGACACAATGCACTCAATTGCTCAATGTGGCTTTTTAACTGTTGTACAAAACCTGATGACAGATGTTGCTGGTTGTCTTTTGAGATCGCATCCGAGCAGGAAGCAGAACTAGGTATCTCCCTAGAAGATCCCGCAACACCACCCGAGAAAGAGGCCTATAAAGCACAAATTTTCTCTTTTACAAATGCACAATAAAATTGATACTGCAATAGAAATTTTATCACAAATAAATATGAATTAAATCAAAAAAAGATAGAATTAAAACAGTTAAGTTTTCAAATAAGAAAATGCAAAGACAAAGAAATTACTAAGACAATAAACTCTGCCTGCCATGTAAATAATCACATCTTTCACGTTCTTTCATTTTACCTTAAAACTGATTTACTCAATCAAAAAAAGTGTTGATAGCATGCAACAAAAATAGAAAATGCTGGTGAGAAACCTCCATATTAAACAATAGGATAGCTGCTGGGATTGCTTACCTTTTTTTTAAAAAACAATGTATACATTTATAAACCAAATCAAATTCTAACAAAGTTATCACTACTGTTCACTGAGAACAAGATTATTTAAGTGAATGGTGTTATGATACACAGTGCTATGAAAGAAAAGATTTAATACAAAGTTTGCTACTTTAAATACTATATTATTGGCCACATTCATTTTGCACTGTTTGCTTGCCATATTAATTTCAAGATCCTCTTTCGACTCATATGGCCTGTTCTTAAAAATTTCTCAACACTGTTTGTTAACTAGTTCCTTTAAACTATAATGGGTTCTTCCCCACCAAAACTAGTAATACATCTTAATGATGCATAAAAAAATCACCAACTAGAACAATAAATAGAAAAAAAAGAAAAATAAAAAAATCTGAAAGATTTCAGATTTTAAATTACGTCCAAAGGTGCGTTATTTTAACGTTTCGTGTGTTACCTTTTTTATTAAATATCATGTACTACGTACTCAAACCATAAAATTCAGTTCAAAATCAATATCGCAAAATCATTTTAAAATGAACATATCTTTAGAATTTCCGTAAGTCTCGTACGCTGGAGATAAAATTTTTTTTTTTTTTTTCCCGTACAGTGTTGCCATTGCTTGCTTTGAAATCATTTAGTGTGTTAATCAGAAATTCGTTGAAATGTTACAAAACATAAAATCGATAATAAAGCAAATTTCAAATTCAAAATTAGGGCTTCCAGATGCCCATATTCGCAGTAGGATTACGTCATTCAAAATTCGATGGCTCTAGGTTTTATCACAATGTGAGAAACATGCATACATTTATGCAGATTTTTCATTTTTTAAAATTTAATGCAGAGCGATAACATTTAGTGGCAACAATTTGAAAAGTGAAACGGGCATTCAGAGTGAATCGACGCAAAATCGCAAAACGAAAGTAATAGTCCTTCGGGACTAAATCCCTTTGGACTAAAAAGGGGGTAAGAATCACATAGCAGTCTTCAGCTGAGTGCAAATTAAATAGAATCTCTGACAGTAATAACATTTAAAGTTCTGCCTTGGATTATGGAGTAAAAGTACTCAGTAATACATTTCTGGCTTAAATTCTAATGAAAACAGAAATTACTTCTTATATGTCTTCAGCTTAAAAGCAAAATCCAGGGACAAAAAAAGTACTTGAACCTAAGATGTTTTAAAATTATTATTATGTTAAATTTAAATTACATAACTAACTCTCTTTAGAAGAAATTATGTATTGGAAAGCTGATTGGACTGAAGTGATTGAAGAAAGATGACTGTCACTATAAAAATGGAGCATCAACTGAAAAAATAAGCAAAGTATTACAAACAATCCTTAGTGTAATTTTCAAATCTCTTAAAATAGGGTATGTAGAAAATAAAGCACAAGATGCATTCATTTGCACTTGATGACAGATGACTGGGGGGAATCTCCATAAATCTGAAGACAATCACGGGAAAATTATATATTTGGGTTGAAAAACTTTTGGTAAGTTTACGTATATATAAACAGGAGTAAAGGAGTTTTGAAAAGTGTAATATGTTTATGTAACATGTTTCAAGCCTACAAAAAAATGGCCACACTTATATAATCAGCACTTGTTAGAGCTACATTTCTATAACAAAACGACAGTAAAATTAGAGGCTACTAACATCAGTTACATGAAATATATAAAGATTTTCTATACAAAAGGCAACATACTAAATTATTTTCACTTTATTAACAAATAAAATATTGGCAATCAAAATAATACAACAATTAAAAAAATTAATAAAATCAGAATAGATCATGATCAAATTAGATCAGAATTTTTTTTTTTTTACTTACAATGCACACAGACACTATAAATATATATATTTCCTACAAAAATTATCAGTATTTGCTTCCTGTACTTCTTTCCCACAATGTTTTTAAAACAGAATTTTCTATCTCTGTTAAATTACGTAAATATATTTCTACACAGCCTACCTTTTCCAACAAATGAAATATAACATCAATAGTATTGGCAATGCCTTTTTTTAACTTGATGTAAGCACTACCAGAGAATCTCCTATATCTAATGCCTCAATACCTTCCTTAGTACAATACGAAAAAATACCACTTTTAAACTTATCTTCCCACGCATTTTGTGCCACACTGATCATAACAAATTTGTGGAAAATTGATTTTTCTTCATTTTTTGGAGGGAATTCCATATTGCACTTCCCTCTCTTCGTCAAAAGACACAAAATAGCAAAAGAAATCCACCAGCATACTACATGTATTACAGCTGAACTTTATAACCAACATGAAAAATAGTTTTGAATGTCCCTCCCCAGAACTTAGTTCCTTACTGCTTTAATTCTACTGAATTTACTTTTTATTTTTCTATTCAAAATACAACTACCTCTCAGCAATGCTTACCATCATCCCCAATTAAAAATTTTAAGGCATCAGTGGGTAAGGTTTAATGTCATGTGGAATTTGTAGGTTTATCATTACTAAAAGTGGAAAATTTAATTATTTAACATAGTGGTACTCTGAAAGATTGTTACTTCTTGCTTAGGTCTCCATTCTCCCCTTTTAGTTTTAACTCTAAATAACAGTCCAGTGTTTTCTGCATTACATTTATCTGGGAAGTATGCAGATATTTATACCATTCATTAAATATGTTCTTCAATGTGTTATTTTTCTATGTGTCAACCATTTTTTGGTTGATAGAACTACTTTCCTAAAATATTATCTTAAAGAAATGCTGTCTCATTTTAAATTTATGAAGCCAACCAATTAAAGTTTTAAAGATTACTTCATCAATGTTGTCCCTAATGCAAATGTCCAGGCTTTCATCTCAGTAAATTTCCAGCAACAGGAGTACACTTTGATCATGTTAATTTCAGCCATTCATATAGTGTTTTCTTCCCTTTTCATAATGAGTATAATTTTTTATTCTTCCTGCATTTCAATGATCATCAATGACACAAATTTTTTTATGTTGAATGCATTAGGAATTTGACAACACATTTTTTTTTTTCTAAACTTTTCAAAACTTCTAATTCTGTATCTAAACGTATCAAGTTATACTTAAGACACCCATTCTGGCAAATACAAGATGTACAGTTAACCCAAATGAAAATAAGGGGCAGTTCTATGTCCTCCATTCTAGTCAGCCAACCAACAAAACTTGTGTTTTTTATGTCTCAAAAGCAAAAAGGATTCATATTAGATTTATATATAACACTGTTATAACACACATATTTTGACATAAAACTGGACATTTTCCAAAACAGCAGTTCTTTTAAACTAGCACACAAAATTTTAAGCCTGCAATGTTAACTTAATTTTGAAAATACTTCATAATATCACTTTTAAATTGAATTCAGTTGATTTCTTCTCTCATAATTCGAAACTAAGTTTTAATCCAAATAAAATTCATATACTTTTTTATTTTAAAAATATATATTTTTAATAATTATAACAAAATTTTTCATCTTAAATATATGTATTTCTAGATATACCTACAAAAAATAGTTTTTTGTTCAAAATTTCTGAAGATATACATGAAATTATATATTGATGCATCTTGAATTTTGGCATATTTGTTATAAGCGATAATAACGCTAAATGTGGCTAATGCCCTTGACAATCTTGAATGAACTGCAACAGTTATTTAACTATAAATTTCAACATTAACTTCCGCTGAAGATTATTCATGTGGAATTTCTGTGTTCCATTCTATTAATGATCCACAATAAATATTTCAAAAGCTACTTTTGAAAGTTATGCAGAATATTAATAAAAAATTTCAAGACTTTTTTCTTTTCTTTTTTACATGAGTAAATTTTCAACATATGAAAGTTATTGTTATTCTGAAGATGTTTAATGTCCAAAGATATTTTGTAGCACTAACTACATAATATATTTTTATACAAACCGTTATTCATATTTTAAAAGGCTGCTAATATCATTACAGATCTATTTTTCCGAGCACAATATGTCTTCATATAAATATAAAATTTAGAATAATCTTATTTTTAAAACCTTAATTATAATACAAATGTTCAAATCCTTTGAGATCAAATTAATGAGTCAAATTACAAAAATTCAAAGATTATGTAGAAATCAACTGCAGGCATTATGGATTCAACAGTCAATGAGGACATGGTCTGTATTAAATGAATGTAAAACAATTTTTTAAACAAAAATAGAACTTCCTTTTTAATCATAAATACATTTTCCTATGTAGTGTATTTGCCCTATGGGTTCAAATTCTAATTTAGAATATATTGGACAAGAACTGAATTCTAATCATTAGTAATATAATAAATGATTTTTACTATTACATTTATTTTCACATTATTTGTTACATTATCAATTATTAAAATTTTTCTTGTAAAATAATTTCAAAAATTTTAAATTTGCCCTTTTTGTGCATATATTACTAGTTTTATTATCTATCAAAATTTCAACACCTGCACTTTTACTTTTTCTCTCAACGCCACCAAAAAGTACAGATTAAGTAAGTTTAATACCTATAAATACACTTTAGTTAATTTAACCTATGGGCATTTTTATGGTCTGATTTTGGCAACACTGGTTGAGCAAGGGAACTGAGGGAGTTTCTGATGTTTACATTTTGCCAGTATATATTATGTTAATGTTCAGTAACAAGTTTTCTGCTTCTGTAAATGTTTCAAGATTCTAATACATTTTATATCAGTCATGTTTAATAATCTTTGTTAATTTAAATATTAATTTTTTTATTGTCTTATAATGCTTTTGAAATAGTAAAAGAGGTAAAAGAACATTAAAAGTCAAAATGACTGCATGTAAACCTTTGCATTATAATAAACATGTGTTCTTATAGGTGTTAACTGACGAATGACAATCTAAGTTTATAAAGAGAGTATTGACAATTCAACCATTAGCACTATATCTCACTGGTATCTACACTGGTTGTTGGCAAGATTTTGATTTTTTCAGTTTAGAATAAATTCAGTTGGTTGGTTACTTAAATATGATAAACATATAAGGCCGCTTTGCCTAAATGGAAGAATGCCTACATGGAGGATTTTTCTAAGGGAAAGTAGTTCATATCCAAGTTGCATATGGGGAAGATGATTAAAACAAGTTATAAAGCAAACTTACTCCCCTGGATTGGGTTCCAGGTCAAAATACCAGTAATCAGTAGTCTTTTAAATGCTCAGCCACTCATTGGTACAACAACTTAAATTAAGTGCCACGATATAAGTCTCTAATTTACTCTTTGATTTGTAAATATTTAAAGCAGGGATGTCAAACTCATAGGTACACTTGGGCCAAACAAACAAGGTTTAACTTTAGGCGGGCCGCAAAAAAACCAACATTCATAGAAACGTAGATTTATTTCGAATAATACAATAATAAACATATATATATATATTTATATAGAAAAGAACAAGAAAAATTTAATGTTTACGTCCTGATACTTGACATCTCTTCTCTGCTATTATCTTTCCTATTTCGGGAGAAATTTTGTTTGCAGTGATAACTTTCAACGCTGACCCAAGGTGAGCATCATTAATACGGTTTCTAATAGGAGACTTATTACCTTTCATGACTGAAAATAACTGCTCGCACCGATAAGTGCTACCAAACATGGAAATAATTTCATATGCGAATTTTCGAGTATTTTCAAACCTGGCTGGTAAATATTTGTAAAATTCAGGCACGCCCACTTCAATGAATTTTGCTTTCAAATTTGAGTTGCATTGAATCTCGATCACCTCCATTTGCATATGGCTGGGTACTGAGTCAATACTTATTGAGAAAATCGAAGAAAACAAAAAAAATTTGTCTTCGAGGGAACTAAAATCATTAAACCTCGTTTCAAATTCAGTTGTTAAATTTGCAATTTTTTCTGCGTATTTTTGATACGAACAAGTATCATCTAAACTTGATTTGTTCATGCTGCACGTCGGGAAGTGCGTCAAATCTTCATTTTTAAGTTGTTTTTCCCAAAGAACTAGTTGACATTTGAATGCTTTAATTATGTCAAACATGTTCGTAATGATATGATCTTTTCCTTGTAACGATAAATTTAAATCGGTTAAGTGTTTGGTTATATCAACCAAGAAAGATAAATCTTGTATCCATATTGGATCGTAAAACAAACTTACGTCTTGATTTTTCGTTTTTAAAAACTGACATATTTCTTCTTTCAAATCCCAGAATTGTTTGAGAATCTTGGAGCAAGATAACCAACGTACCTCGGTATAGTAGGACAAACCCGAATATTCACTATCTAACTCACTTAAGAAAGCAGTGAATTGACGCTGATTTAAACCTCAAGATCTGAAAAATTTATAACATTTTTTATATATGACAAAACATTCTCCATACTTATTACTTTCATGCATAGAACTTCTTGATGTTTAATACAATGCATATGATGAATGTTTGAACCGTCAATTTCATTAAGTTTTTTTCTTAGTAATGCTACGAAGCCCTTGTTTTTCCCTGTCATTGATGGAGCGCCATCTGTAGCTATAGAATTTAATTTTGCCAAAGGTAGATTGTATTTCTGCAGAAGTCCAAAAACACAAGTAAATATATCTTCTCCTGTGGTAGTACCTGGCATCGGTATTAGTTCCAGTACTTCCTCAAAAATGTTAAAATTCTTTTCACAAGAACGAAGAAACACTGCTAAATGAGCTTTGCCACTAATGTCCGTGCTCTCGTCACAGGCAATGGAGAAACTTTCGAAACTAGATGATTTTGCTTTGATCTGATCACTTAAATTCGCGGCTAAATCAGTAACTCTTTCTGTAAGTGTATTTCGAGACAATGAAATTGATTGAAAAGCCTTCACATTTCCAGGACAAACAATTTCTCCAGCTTTCATTAGGCATTCCTTGATGAAATCACCGTCAGTAAAAGGCTTCGAATGTTTAGCTATCAACTCGGACAAGACGTAGCTTGCATGTACCGCCGCTTCACTTTCTTGCAATACTTTACTAAACATGGACTGTTGCTTTTTCACTCCTAACTTGAGCTCTTTCAACTTTTCTTCTCTCATTAATCCTTCGTAATTGTTATATTTCGATTTGTGTTGTTCGTAATGACGTTTAATATTATATAACTTTGGTACATTAATAGTATTATTACATATCAAGCAGATTATTTTATCTTTTATTTCACAGCAAAAATATTCTAATTCCCATTTTACTTGGAATATTCTATGTTCGTCAGCGATTTTTCGTTTAATTTTACTACCACTTGGTTTTGATATAGACATACTGAATACAAAGGGCTGGAATAAACACGGTTAACGTTAAAAAGTTAACAAAAATTTATTCTTTCCACAAGAGATAAATCAAAATGCTGAAATATTTCTTCAAAAATATTCTAACAATATCACAAAATGTCAAACGTTTAGCAAAAATCAATTCAAAACAGAGAAACTAATTCTATCTCACAGCGAAATCGCTACAAATCAATCACAGCATTAAGTAAACAAACAGTTCGCTAGAACTACAGCTACTACTGAAATGAGTTGTTTGTTCTCGGCTTTTATAAGCTTTATAATTAATTTCTCGAATATACTGGAAACATCTATAAATATCTGGATTTTTGTGGATGGCAACAGCAATTTACGAGATATTTATTTATTAGGTATTAAACGCGCACGCTGTTCTATTTTTAACCTTCCAACGCAGGTGTCTTTTCAAAAATCGTCTGCGTTGCTAAGGCAACATGAAGCAAATCTAATTACAATTCTAAATAAATAAATAAATAAATAAATAAATAAATAACTATGAAATCCGTAACAATATGAATTAAGTAATAATGAATAATAAAGCAAAGTGCATGCACCAATATATCGTACAAAACTATGATTGGAAAACTGAGACCATGAGTTCGGCCACATTCGGCTATCGGGGGATGCGTACAAGTTCTGAGTGCACGTGTCCCCCAAAAGCCGAAGGTAGCTGAATGCAAGCTACTCACACGCATTTGTAATTTAAGTAGTATGTGTGTCAGCTCGCTGTGAGTAATCTAACAATACTGAATAAATTATCGTTAATTACTTAGCAGTAAACATTTCATTTTTTTCTTCGGCGATATGTTATTTTATTATTATATATTATTATTTGCCGATATATTGGCCGGGCCGCAAAAATATTTGTTGTGGGCCGCGAGTTTGACATCCTTGATTTAAAGCATTATTATTTTCCGAGGTACAAAAGCAAAGAAACTACCAAGATTCAGTACAATTGAATTCAGTTAATGTTCCTGGAATTTAAGTAAAAGACAATTTTCTCCCTGCTTTATTCCCCTAGGAAGATTAAAGAGGTGCTTAGGATGATATTATCATCCAAGTTGAGTTTTCAGAACAATTCCGCAATTTTAAATATCTGGCTGAGAATCAAGTAGATGATTTTTAATCTTGTGTTATTTAGTGGGGAAAAAATTTTCCAAATACGTTGCATTGTATGACAGTGCATCTTCCCACCCATCAATAACCATTTCACAGAGTCACTCTGCCTTGGAACTAAGTATGTGTACTCAGTCATCATGTGTGTCCCCCAGTTTTGTCTCTCTGTGACTATTTTTGATTTCCAAAACTAAAGCTGCCTCTCAAAGGAAATTTTTCGGACTTAAAAGAGATAAAATGAATGTGACATTCTACTCTTGAAACTGTGCCAAAAGCAAACCTCTAACATGCCTTCTCTTTAATTACCTGTTGTACATGCATTAAGAGAGGAAGTTGCACCAGTGTAAAATCTACACTTCTATTTTTCAACACACTCCAATTACTTAATTCCTATACTACAAATAAACACCAAAACTTCAAAATGAATACTCAAACTTGAACTTCAATTAGTCAAAATTTTGATGGAATGTTTGTCTAAACTAGGAATTTGAAGGCAAGTCAGAGGGAATGTCCACACATACTTAATCAAAACTGCTATTAAGTCAAAGTCTAATTTTAATATTTATTTTTTGACAGTGTGCCTCTTCAGTTTTGGCTTATTGGAACCTGACTATATTTCTATAAATTCTTTACTTCTCCCCATAAAAAGCAAAAATATTATGTATGATATACCTGTATAATAATACACGGTTTCAAATTATGTACTTGACAAAATGAAATAAAGCTAGTCATATCCATCCTTTAGTAAAAATATATGAAATATAAATTTTAAAATTAAGTCTCTTACAAAAAATGTTTCAAAAAGCTAGATTTTCTTCATACTATTCCAGATAATTTTTAAAATATGTTCTTTAATATGTCAGATAGTGGTCCTAAAAGATGTTAAAATATGATTTAGAATTATTTGCACCTTACAGTAAGACTGGATCACTAGGTGGGACAAATGTTGGATTTTTGATGACCAGAAAGTTTTGGGAGATGCTTTACTGTGATATCATTTGGCAAGCATGTTTCAACTATTTGTCAACAATAGTTTAAATTCAACTATTTGTCAACTGCATTTTACTTAATTTACAGCTAAAATATCTAAAAAATGCTATGCAGTCTCATTGAAAGATGTAACTAATGTTTTTAAGAGAATTTTGTAACAATACAAAATTTATGGAAATATAAGAGTTTTTGGAAAATCTGCTTCAAAGAAATTGCATGTTTGAAACAAAAATACCTGTATGTTTGAACTACATTTTGGCTTAACTTTTTTCAGTCAGTGCAGTGTATCAAATATTCAAGAGAAATGGCCTATGCTAGAGGAAAAGACACAAAAAATAATATCACATGTAAATGTGAAAGACAAATGACCAAATACTGATAAAATGGAAAGCGATACCTCTACTTATACAAATGTCACAAACACCAAGCTGATTCAGTAACTGTTTATGGTACATAGTGAATAAAAATTACAGCATGATTGTGGATATATTTGCAGAAACTCATAAAGGCAGTCCTCTTGAGGTATTAAGAAGAAAAACCAACTCCCCCTTGATGATTTTGGTATGCTGCGATGTTCAATTCTCAAATTTTTAAAAATGAAAAATGTATACTAATTTGAATATGAATAATATTTAAAGAAATTAAAAGTAGGCTGACAAAATTGTGTAAAACAATGGCCCAACAGAACTGTATAAAGCATAGGGAATTTTGTGCATGAATATCAGTCTAAAAATGCTGATTATACAGATTTCTGATTCAGGACCAAACAAAAGAGGTATTACCTATGCTTTATGATATTTTCTCTTTCAATGTACTATACAGATTTCAAAGGCACTGTGATGAATAGTAGGTCACAAAGTGTTCTTTTGAAAGATATGCAACGCACAAATTTTGTGCAGTTTTCATCTCTGTTTTCATAGAAATCCAATACCAAATCAAGCAAATTTAAAAAAAAAAAAAAAAAATTGTATGATTAAATATGCTTAAAGCACACAGCCCAAATGAATAAACAGAAGTTTTTAAAATAATTATTTGAAGAAATACAATTCATTCATGAAACTCAAATAATTAAAAAAAAAGTTTTAAGAAGAAAAAAATCTAAAATTAACAATTGTGATTAAAAAATATAAAGTAAAAATATATCCATGAAAGAAGAAACAATATTTTTTTTAGCAAATGCAGAATAAAAGGGAAAGA
>KK121126.1:307912-390372 GCA_000611955.2 Stegodyphus mimosarum | reverse complement strand
CAGCCATAGAACTGAAATATGGATAAAATCGATGTCATTTCACAAAAAAGTCCAATTCTGTGTCAAAGCATGTATGTTAGAACAATGTTAAATATAAACCTAATATATATATATATATATCTTAAGTCACATATTCAAGAAATGAAAAATGCAAGTTAAATTTCATCCACTGGACAAAACAGAATGAGAAATGTAGAACTGTCCCATTTTTTTAAAACTCTACTGTATAATTAATCCCCCACAGAAGACACAAAAATTTAAATATTTATTGTTCACCCCCTGATCAAAATGTAAACAACCCTCCACTCGGAAATATTTATTACTTTGCCACTCTGTATTGGTATCAGCCATATTTATTCACTTTCCCACAAATTGGATCCCGAAAAGTTCTCATTCATAAAAGAAACCTTCTCAATCTGCTTCTACAAACTTTGGCAGTTAAGTTTCTTACATACAAAATTAGCAATACTTATCCGTCGAGGTCAAATATCTGCTAATTTGTTGAACGCAGAAGAGAAACTGAAGAGCTGAATTCAGATGATGTAATACATGATTCTAATAAATTATTATATGAGCTTTAACAGCAGCATAAAATAAATACGTAAACATTTTGGGCTTTTTGCACCAATCACTGTAATGAAATCATTGCAAAAAAATTACTATTACGGTAACAATGAAAACCATTCTCATTTTTATCATTGCACCATACTTAACTAATACTCCCCCCCGGGGGTCGACGTAGAGAAATCTGCGAAGCTACTGGCTAGGATCTGTACCTAGGCAGTCTCGGCCACAGGGGTATACAAATTATGAACCTAGTGGTTCTGGGGACTCCGGAAAGGTCCTTCATTGGCCGGCCCGGGGTCTGGCATGTCTTAGAGCAGGGTGGTACTAGTAGCCCGGGGGTTACTCCCCGGGTATGCTGGGTAATGACCAACTGCGACGGGCTCGCCCGAGCGACTGGTGGTTAGCAAATTGACGACCAGTGATGCCCCAAAATTGGCTGCGTTGTGCTGACCCCTCAAGGCTCCGGGAAAGAGGTTGAACCTCGGCCTCGGTTCTGCAGGGGGAAGGACCTGTAGCGCTATAAATTAAGGCGGAGCAGGGAAGCCATAATTGTTGTTAACTAACACTTCACTGCAAGATGAACCCATAAAGTGAGAATGATGAGAAAAAACAGCTACATAACTTTTCACATATTATATAATAAAATGTCAACAAAATGTGGCAGTTTGCTTAAATACTTGAAAATAAAATTTCATAAGACCATTTTGGTTTGCTTTATGTGATTATACCAAAAACTCGAGAGCTATCTGGCTAAGGGAAGGGATGACTTCATGGAAGACTTTCTAAGAGAAACTGGCTCGTATATACATTACACATGGAGAAAACCATGAAAATGCCAGCCCGTTCATGGAATTCAAACCTCAGAACGAACTACCAGCGTTCAGCGATTTTACCACTAACACCGTTTTACATGATCAAATCATGCAGGGCTACATAGCTGAATTTCACCACAAAATTATAAGTATACATTTTCTTTCCTACAAATATGTTACAGGACTTTTATAATTCTGTTTTCGATAACTATATAAGATTAAAGAAACTAAAATAATGTTAAATAATGAACATATAGACAATTCCTTTTACATTTAACCTGTCAATAAACAAATAAATAAAATTTAAAAAAAAACATAAAATATACCGCTTTCTTTTCATAAGCTTACTCAGTAAGATAAAAATAACTGCATCTCAAACCAAAACATTCATTTAAAAGTTTGTAACCAAAATCATGACATGAAGAATACTACTGATGTTTTGATAAAGCTCTGGATATTATTGCAATCACCACAATAGAAGTCGCCAAATTTTGAAAATGTACCAAAATCTGGCAACTATGTGTATTACCATTCTTCAGGCAACCATGCTCATAAGAGTTCTTCGTCAAGCAACTCTGTCATTTTCATATGTGCTTCTTGTTTCACTCCAAGTTCAAATGGTTTTTATAGACAAATCATGATATTTTTTGCCTTACACTCAATTTTAAAATAAGTACTTGTGAAATTTGCCAACAATGGAAGAAACTGAAACAATATTTCTACACGAAATAGCATTTTTGTTAAAAATCTCTGAAAGCAACAAGGATGAGATGGGTTTCACAGGCACCAAGTGCACAATGCCGAGTGTGTGCAATTCCTTTTTCTTTTTAAGCAATAACATATTGATGTGTACATGGCGAAAAAAGTACAAAAAATTACTGAAAGATATTGCAAAGAATGTGTTTTATTTTATTTTTCCCCCTGTATCATGCAATTTTTACAATAATTAAAACTTGCATTTTAAATTGTTAAAGTAACTTTTCTTTTGATATACTGATACTATCTGCCTCCATAAAATAAATATTAATAATATGGATACATTTTTAAAAGAATAGTGAAGTCTGCCAAACTGCACCAAATTGATTGCATTAGTACGTACACACCATATTTTAAAATGAGTATTAAATAATTTTACAAAGAATGCTTTTCTGTTCTTTCAAATATCTTAAATACAACATTTAAAAAACAAATAAAATTAAATAATGTTAAATTTGGAAAGCTATAATCATATTAAAATAGACTGACATTCTCCAGCTAGCAAAACATGATTATCATGAAATTAATTGTTTCCAACTACATACAAAGTTCTTTCACACAGGTTTCTCTTGACAAAAAAAAATTCTTATAATACTATACTGAATAAAATGACTATACAAATGAAAGTTACCAACTAGACACATTTTAATTGAGAAAAGCATATAACTTGCAAATGTAAACCCTAAAACAAGAGCACTTTTGGAAAATCGAAGACCATTTGTTCCCGTGTTCTCATTAATTGAGATAACAAGCCTTAATTCTCAGTTTGTTCCATGAGGAATAAACATGGAAACCTAATACTGTTCCTAACATTAAATTATAATCCAATTAAACAAGGTCAATTGGCAGTTAATAAACTTAATAACATCATCATTCACTCTCAAATGCAAGCAGTTTAATTTTTTTTCCATTAATCGCTTTACGCCATTCATTTTTAATATCAAATTCAAAATATTACAAAGTAAATAAAAATAAAAATAAAATAAATTTTCTACCTGAATGAAAATGTAGATATAATGCATGTTTTTATATTAAAATTACAAAATAAAGAGGAGGACAACGTTCAACAGTAAAATGTATTATACACAGCCTACCATTTTACGAGGTCTTGTCTTTAGAGGAGGGGGAGGAGGATAGCCATGAAATATATGAGGATCTCCTAAAAAAATAAAACACATACAAATAAATTATTTGTAAAATTTATATATAACCACTTTAACACTTTCCTTACTCTCAAAGTCCAAAGAAACTGTCCAAAGAAAGAACTTAGTCAGTAAATCCCACTATCACACAAAGAACAAAATGTCTTTACAAAATTTAACATGTAGCACATAAAAAACACTCTTGCAAAATATACTAGTACACACAAGAACACATCCATTATATAAACTTTGACTGAATTACAAATATCAATTTCCTGTCACTTGATAATGAAACAAAAATAGACACCATGACATTTACTTTTCGACAAGATACAAGGACATGATAAAAAAAGACACTATTCAAACCAGAATTATCAACTTTAAAAAATAAGGCAGTGATAATTTTCTCTCACACTTTAATGTATGTTATAATCCTTCATTCTATTTTTAAATCATTTCATTTCAAATGCTTAGCAGGCTGAATTATTACATAATACTTACAAGAAAAATAATTAAATAATCTAAATATTCGTACTTCATTGTAAAATTTAAAAAAGCATATTTTATTTAAAGTGATATATTAGTACAATTATATAGTTAAAGCTGTTCATATCACAAAAGTATCATTTTTAAAGAGGCATTTTACATAAAAATCACCGTCTTAAATTAGAACCAACACTAGACCAGATTTTTTATATTACTCCAGATACATAGTTGTACTTCTCTCCTAATAACAAAAATGTCTGAAATTCAAAGACTTCTTTGGTTGGTTGGTCGACTAATTACCTGAAAATGGCAAAGCACATGAGAATTACCTTAGAGGGATGGCGTTGAAGAGGACATCCTAAGGGAAAATGGTTCGTATTTGCATTATGCATGGGGAAAATCACAAAAAACAACCATGAAGCCCGTCTGTTTGCCCGGGTTCAATCCCAGGTCGAACTACCAGTATTCATGGGTCTTAACCACTTGGGTAAATTTTAGTGACAACTTAGAAATGAAGCAAGACATATAAAGAGGGAGTGAGTAACCTCAGGAAATATACAGACAAGAAAATTGGGAAAACTTTAAAAAAAAAAATTAGGATCACCAACTGTAATTCCGGAACAGTTCTTTATCTCGTGTGCTAGTTAGCTGATGTACAATTTTTTTTTGCCCCATGGCTTGAAAAGACAACTTATTATACATATTAGATTTATATGTAGCACTCTGCTGACATGTTTTTTGGCTAGTTTCTCTGAGCCAAAGTAGCAGTTATGTTGCTACATATTTTGGACATCTGTCACATTGGTTGGCCAGTAACAGACTACCCCAAGGTCAAGTTGGCATTTAGATTGGTCAACAAATACCCCCAAGGTCAATTTCTTCTCCACTAGGCTTCTCTTTTAACCACGGTAATGTCTGATGTAGAAGACAGTTTATTTCATTAAATTACTTTACCTCAGTTTAGTGAGCTTTAATTCTATGAAGGAAAATCCCATGACAAGGAAGATATCAATTAGTCCAGCAATCAAAAATAATTTCAAGACATTACAATCAACTGATTTTCTAAATGCTTAATATAAAATTTTTTCTGTAGAAGAATATTTGTTATTTATTATATAAATTAGCAAATGACAGAGCAAAATGATAAGACTCATCTTTGAATCTTATCCACTCTTTCTTAAGTACCTTTATAATTAACAAAAAATATTGACAGAATATTTAATACAGAATTATCAAACAGGATTTTGAGATATCCAGAGTTTCTGAATGTAGATTTGCAATATGAAGGATGCTTAGCATTTTATATTAATTTTGAGCAATAATAAGCTGCTAAAACATTCTAAAAATATATTTTATCAATTTTAATTTAAATGAAACAACGATCTCTAAAGAGTAAAACATGAAAGTTTGCATATATTTGCAAATATTTCTATGCAAAGCAACATATTATAAATGTCAAGCATACTGAATAAACCATTTACCTCTACAAATTTATAAATTTAAGCAATTTATTTTAAATCAAGGCAGTGAGTCTCTATGTGATAAACATTTTAAATGAAGAATAGCACTATTAGGTATTCTAATGTGTAATACTGATTTTAAAGGAAAAGTAAACGTTCTGAGACATGAAAAATGCAATACAAATTTTACTAATTGGCCAATTACAGTCATCAAAAGTACAACTTCAGAGTAATTAGAGACGTCAGAGATATTCAGATAATCAAAAGAATGCCAGGTATATATATAACTTGTTAATCCAGTAGCTAGTGTGACTCTACATAGCAGCAGTACCTGTCAAGCACACACTGTTAATACGGTAATAAACGACTGTCTGGGGTTATCCCACAGAGGTTCTGCAGGGTAGTTGATAGGTGTTCCTAGTGCATCTTATGTCAACCAGCTACCACAGGTGTTCGATAGGAGAGAGGTCAGAGGAAGTACAAGTGATGGCTAGAAAAGCAAATCGGTCCCATGTGGACTGGGAGAATCTAACCCTGCAGTATGTGGCTGAATCTTCGTCTTGCTAAACACTTAGTAAGGCACCACTGGCAAGACCTTGATTCATAATCCATGGCACATACTGATCCTATGTCAAATGAGGAATGTTATGAACATGAGAAGTGTGGTAAAGTGAGGTTAGTGTGATACTTGGCAAAAATGGCTGATGCATAGCATTTCCCAAAATATCTCCACATCCATCTACATCTATCATTTTACCACACACCGAAGTGGGATTCATCCATAAACAATTCCTGATACCATTTATTGGTCTAAATATGATGATTTGGACACTGGAAGAAATGCAACTCAGTTTTAAGCCTCCAAGTAGCCAACTGCTTGACCCTGAAAGCATAAAGTTCCCCAAAAGATAATGAGTAAACAGCATTTCCTTAATTATAACTCAAAATGATGCTTCCAATTTGTATCAAAACTCTTTTTCTTCTAACATATGCAATACTTTAATTTTTTGCACACATTGCAAGACACATGTTTATGTACTTAAAAGGTTGTAAGGTTTGACCTCTCAGATGGTTAATATCACACCACTTGAAAATTGCCATGTATGTGCACGTTTTTATTTCATGCAACCTCCTAAGGATGTTTAGACGGATACACATACACCCACAGAAGGTACCAAGCAGCTTTGGATGTGATATGCCCTGGAAAAAGGGTCTTAACATGCCATTCACAGGACCTGCAATACTGTTTGTTCATCATTCAGCATTCTTCTCCATTTGGCATTGTCTGGAGATGTTCTGGTATTCATCATGTTGCACACTACTGAATGACATGTCACTCGAGATAACAGTGTGAAGTGACAACCAAAGGTTGTGTAACTCATAAAAATATATGCATTGCTATATTCAGTACTACTTGACAAATAAAAAAAATGCACATGAAAAATATTTTCCTGTTTAGATATCAAGCACAAGTACTTGGAACAATTAATAAAAAAATCCAGTTTCACTGTACATTAATAATTTTACAACATAATCTAGTAAGCATAAATACCATGGTTGTTGTCCTTGCAAATTACACAATTATAACTATGAACTATTATTTTACTCACAAAAATATTAAAATTCTAAAAATGAATAATGAAAAAAAAATTGACAGATTTAATTTTCACTCAACACCTAAGTAGAAAAATACACAAATTAAGTGCTGGCATGCTACAGATTGCAAGAAAATTATATCTATATTTTTGTTCAAAAACTGAAATGACTCCATAATTGTCAATTTACTATGTGTGAATAAAAATTTATTATTATGTGCATCATAGTTTCGCATCTGCTGTGGTAGGAAGCTCTCTTTCCATGACTTGCATTCTTCAACATTTTTATCAGCATCAGATGTCTTTGAGCATTTCTCAATTTAATTTCTGTCATAATATCTCAAGCACATGGATCTTTGTACGCAATATCATCATCATTGCACAATTGAAAATGCTGCCCATCACATTCTGAAAATATTGAAATGTCCTTTTTATTCTAGACATTTAGTACAAAAAAATACAGAAGTACTTAAAACAAGATGCTTCCTCTGGTGATACTTGGAGCATCATTACATAAAGCAGCTTGTTTCAACTATTTTGGAGAATTATGACAATTTTGTCCACAAGGTGCAAGAAAACAATCCATTCCAAGTTTCTGATAACTGAGTGTGGAATATAGTTAATGATCAAGTGCTGAATTCTTCACTTATTGGCTGAAAGCTCTCTTCTTTCCACTTTTGTAACTCTACTCCAAACTATTTTGACATGCTACATCCTTGAAATTTGCCTTAAAGGAAACAGATATTTTTCCTACTTTTTAAGCATCTTGTTTTTTTAATTTTCCTCACCAAAAGCCTATTACATTCAGTGCCATTTATAATGGCACACCCTAGAACTATGACTCACACTTTTGACAACTTTCCATCACTGCGTTCTTTGATCCTTAAATTAAAATTTTGGGGTTGACATCAAGTTGAACATCCCAGCTTCATCAGCATTGAAAATCTTTTTGTTGGTACTGTCAAGATATACCCCAAAACTATTTCCCATTTCTTGACACCCAATTCTGAAATGATGCTTAATTCAATGACAGTTTTCTTGGAAAAAATTCGTTCCCTTTCTTAAACCTATCCACCAGGCATTTGAGCACAAAATGGCAGTCTTTCCAAAGCATCTGTTGGCAAACACATTTGTCTTTGAAGCATTTATCCAAATACTGGCAAATTACGGTTTCCTTGAATGGTGAATCATTTCAAAAATGCTTTTTCAAAATCCTTATATTTGGCCTTTCCCAACTTCATCCTCATATTCAAATTTTTTCCACAAACATAAATCATCCAGCCCACATTTTTCCATATGGTAGGTACAAAATGTAGATTTGGAAAAAACTGCATTCCTAGCAGATATCAATTTGGCTCTATTCATTACATATTTTTTGAATTAATGTTTACCATACCTTCAATGTAAAACACTTCCCATGTACAGCTTGGCATACAGACCAATTTCAGACATACAAAAAATGCACAGACTTGGTCAAAGAATATGCAAGATTTAAATTTTTTGAAAAAAGCACAAAAAGGAAGCAAATTTTGTCACCCAACTGTCCTGTCCAATGTTCAATGAGAACGTATTCATTTCCCCAAAGATATGTACGGTTACAAAGTAAAGATTTCATGAACTTCATAAAGAATATCCAGTCTTGCAAAAGATAAAAGAATGTAAAAGCCTCTTGCAGGACAGAGCCTAGAGAGCATTTGTACTCCAACACAACAAATCAATAAGAATAAAACATTTCCTTCCCTGAAAGATGTATCAAATGATAGCCCTCAGCTTTTCAATGAAAGAAGAGGATTCACCACCTCTTCTTTCATTGAAAAGCCAAAGTTCCCAACACAACATCTGTTTTGAACAGAGCTCTGACAGACAACTAACTCAAAGAACAGAACTGGAGAACCAATTTTACATTTTTGGTTCTATGTTAAAAAAATGTGACCACCACATTATACTTATAGCATCTTCCTTCTCTTAGAATTGTCCCACTTGTCTCGCATAGCCTTTGTTTAGAATACAAAAATGATGGGAGTGAAAATAAAGGAAACGTAACCTACAGAGAGGTGTTTGTCTTTATGGTTGGAATGCGGATCCTAACATAAAAAAATGTGAATCATTAAGGGTTAGTGATTTTTTTCATTAAAGCATGCAGGCTCAAGAAATAACAAGATAATGTTTAAAAAACGTTTCAATGGAAAATATTCATACAGTTCATTATATCAGATTTTCATACCTTTGGAATTCGCTGTATAGGAAACCAGATGGGACCAAAAGGTTCATCATTCTTGATATTATGATTTTGGAGGAAGGGTTGTTATAATGAGATTTAACTGCATTAGTGCATTAACCTTGGATAAGTCAACAGAATTTTTAGAATGTTCCAAACTCTGGCATTAATGCACATAACAATTTTGCAGTTTTAACAAGCCATTTTTATATAAATTCTGCTTACTGTATTCCAAGTTCCAGTAGCTTTTACAAACAAATCATGAATTTTTTTGTTTTCTTTTAAATTCAGTTTTAAAATATAAGCTTCTGAAATCTGCCTCCAATAGAAAAATTTGAATTAAAATTTTTGTAGCAATACAGTTTTCTCAAAACCGATACAGTAAAAATTGTTTTGATTCTATTCTTAATGCAATTATAATAAAAATTTCACCTAAACTCTCCCCAAAATTCAAAATGCTTACAAACTGCGTTTTATGCTTCTGTACTACAAATCAAATTTTTTGTTTTTGTACTTCTCCAATTTGTCAAACATAATAACTCAGAAAGTATCTTTAAATCTGTTTGATAAGCATCAATTTGAAATAAAAGTATCCTTTCCAAAAAGTTTTATCACAAATATGCACCTTAGTCAATGCCATTTAGCACTGCATCAGCAACAAGTTTAAAACTAATATATACAGTTTCAATAATGAATAAAAAAAAGTACTGTGAAGGATACTGCAGTGAAACCTTGAAGGAGTATGTGCATGATGATATGTACACAGTGCAAAAAAAAAGGGGGGACAGTTCTATATCTCCCATTCTACTGTGCCAATTGACAAAATTCAACTTGAGTTTTTCATGTCTCGAAAGCGCAACTTAAGATATATATTAGATTTATATATAGCATTAATCTAACATAGGTATTTTGACACAAAATCGGACTTTTTCTGAAATCATGCCAGTTTTTTTTTTAAATTTTTTTTAATTTTCTTTTTTTATATATATTTCGATTCTACCGATTCAAATTATGCCAAACTACCAAGTTTTGCAAAAAATTTTCAAAATATTAGCTCTCAAAATTTTAGCTTCTCAATGTTAATTGAATTTGTTATATATTTATTAATATCTTTTTTGGGGGGGGGGTTAAGCTTCCTTGACTCCTTCTTCTAGAATTCAAAATTTAGGCTTAATCCAAATATAACACGCACTTTGTTAAAATTATTTTAAAGTACGAACGATGACATGTTTTCGCTTGTCTGCAATGCAAAAGAAGAAAGGAAAATTGGGTTGCTTTAAATTAAGAAGTTCACCAAGTAAATTATTCTGGACGCAAGCTGAAAAATATATGCCAAGATAAATGTTTGAATTTCTCCATCAATTTCCCACCAAATTTTGCAAAATTTAATATTTAGGCATAATTTGAGTCGTAGAATAAAAATATAGAAAAAAATTGGCATGTCATTACAGAAAAAGTCCAATTTTGTGTCAAAATAACCATGTTTGAACAATGGTATATATAAATCTAATACATATCCAAAACAAGATACTATGTATCTAATATATATCCTTAGTCACACTATCGAGACATGAAAAACACAAGTTGAATTTCATCAATCTATCCAGTAGATATAGAACTGTCCCACTTTTTTTGGGGGGGGTACAGTGTACACTGGTTATCATTAATTAAGGAAACATCACAAAAATAACGATTACTTAAAAAGAGTTACATGTACAATTTAATGAAACTGACCCATAACGTAGATATATAGTAAGGTATAAAATTAAATGAAAAGGAATTACCAGACAAATTATGGTGTTACAGAAATTAACATATGTATAAAATGATCAAATCAAATGTATCAGTTTGGTATAGAAAAATCTCCTTCAATATGGAGTTTAATCTCCCATAAGCAATACAGTACATAATGCGATGTGTGATGCTGTCAATTATATAGTCTATCAGTTCTGTAGGAAGTGAGTCATTGCTCTTGGAAAGCAGATGCAAGGGTCTCAAGAGGATTGAGAGTGGCTACAGGTCTTCCCAAAGCATTTCAAACATGCTCGATAGGATTCAGGTCCTGTAATCAAGCTGGCCACTCTATGCGCTAAACTGCTGCTGAAGATAATCATCCACGATGCAAGCCCTATGCGGTCTACCAATTTCATCCAGTAGCAGGAAATCATCCCCTATTGCCCCGGCATAAGGGTGCACATAAACATCAAGGATGTCATCTCTATAGTCCTTAACATTCATGGTTCCACGTGGAAAAAGATGCAGGTCTGTGCATCCACCCAATACATACCACCCCAAGTACAAACACTGCACCCCCGTACGCATCTCTTTCACAATGTTTGATGGATGATAATGGGTTCTATGTCCTCTCTAAATCAAATTACATGTACTATCACTTTGGAGTATAACCTGAACTCATCTATAAAAATAACAACCATCCACTTATCAGCCATTTAGTGGATATGTCGACATGCCCACCTCAAAGTTTTCCTTTTATGATGTGATGTCAGCGGCACACAATCGGCGGGTCACCTTGCGTACAGACCTCCTTCATGAAGCCAGTTGACGTTGATACCAACCTTCTGATGGCTGCAACAAGGGAGGATCTGAGTTAGGTTGGAGATGCAGTTCTATTCCTTCGTGCACATAACAACAAATATCGGTCATCAGCGCTCATCGTAGCCATTCACCAACCTTGGATGAACTTCCTGGATGCTGAATCTGTAGTTACACATTCTTGCCAAAGTTTATGAACCACAGATTCACATTTAGATATCTGGCTACTTCTATCAGACTTTGTCCTGCCCCTCGTCTCTCAATAGCTTTCCGCTGCAGTTCTTCAGGAAATGATGCCTGGGTGTCATTGTTGAACTGGCTATCCCAGATTTCTTATCTCAGTATCACAGCAAAATTTATACGTTTTCTCTCAAACAATTTTACACTCCTTGCAGATAACACATTATGATTATAGTGCAAGTAATTTGCATACTGCAGTTTTATTCAACAACTCTTATTTGATAACATATTTAAATTTTATACATATTGGCATATTTTTGGATGAGTTATTGCTATTTTTTCAAAGTGTCCTTAATTTTTGGAAATGAGTGTATTTTCCAACACTCTGGTTACATAGGAGATCACTGCAAGTCATGCAACTCAGTAAATAAAATGTTGTTTCCTGTAGAGATGTATAGCATTTTGGAATTCAGGTAAACAGAATCCATTACCATGGTTCAGTGCAAATTTTGATCAATCTTCCGAAAATCACCTCTAGGCAAGATCTATGACTGGCACAAAAAATTTTAAAGTACAGGCTATACATGCAAAGATAAAGCCTGGGCAACCTCATATATCTGAAGAACGAGTTAAATGCGCTCACAGCAAACAAAATCAAAGGAAAACATTAGGAAGTGCAAGTTCTGAACTTTAAATTCCACCACCGACAATTTGGAAAAGTATTGAATGATCAGACACTATCAGTCTGCATACAGAGCATTTGTGAACAGCTACAAAAACTACCTCTTAAGAAAATTTACATACAATATTACAGTTTGCTTTCCTAAGCTATTGACACTGTACAGTTTTTTTTTTTTTGGTAATAATACTATACTAAAAATTAAAATAATAATAATACAGGGTTAGTAGAAACATTTTAGTTAAAAAAAATAAGCCCGTATAAGCACTTTTCAAGCACATTTTAAGAAAAAAAATAAACACCTGTTTAATTACATATACGCAAAACTGAATAACCTTAAAAGAAAAACAGGACTTGACTGTAATTTAAAATATGAGAAATTCAGTATTTATTAAAAGAGGATCAGCATTACTCAACTATGGAAAACAACTAGAATTATTTCTTAATTTTAAATAGTAGTTCAATTTACAGAACTAATTTACAATGAGAGAGAAAAAAAATCCTATGCAAAACTAACCGTGTTTAGTATATTTCTACAAAGTACTTTACAACGTAAAAAAAGAAACAAGAAAAAAGATTCATGCTTATTATCAGCAATACTACTTTTTTTATTTTTTTTTTGCCTCTTTTCATTAATGTCTGAATGCAGTTCTATTAAGAGAGTTTTTCACAAATAATTTTTAACATTTCATCAGATTTATTTAAAATATTTGTCTTTTGTAACTTAACAAATTTACCCCAGATTTCCTGTTTCTACATTTTTATTGATACTACATCCTCATTCAACAAAGGCTTGCCCATGGAAAAGAATAAAGATGTTTTTAATTGTTAATATAACTTGGAAGTATTTTTCATTAATGAATGTGTCCAAAAAAAAGTATCTAACCTCATTTTTTTTTCATATCACAGGTTTTAAATTCTGTAATGTATGGCTGGATAATATTTTTGATGAAATCAGAATATTCCAAAAGAATGTTATTACACTCTTCTTCTGCAAAATGACCTTTTTGGCGAAAATGCATCAATATACTTTTCATTTTCTCGTATGCTTTTGTGCTGTTTTGTGCCATATACTTCGAATTCACAGAAACAGCATTTCGAATTAGTGAACAATTAACTGGACATTTCTCCATTAGCTTTTCAAGTAGCCGCAAAATAAAAATTTGTGATTCACATTTAAGAGAAAGGTAATCTTTATCCATGATTTCTTTTTTAGCATATAGTTCTTGCAAAAGCTTATCAGTCCTATATACTTCACTTATTTCACTAATAACACCTTTCTCAGAAAAATAAGTTATGCAAATATTTCAGTGATGAACTGATTTTTAACATGTACTCTTCTTTTATAATTTTTGATATGCCGCAAAACTTGCTTTACTAATTTGTGCAAATCAAAAGCAAAAAAAAAGAACAAGTGGTTCATCATTTTGATACAGTTCCAAAAAGCATTTGACCAATTCAGCCACACAAATGAAAAAGGGAATTTTACAGGCATTAATTTGTCTTTAATTGCATTTCTTATTATTTCATATACTTTGCAAGATTTTTTTCCCCCTTCCATATCTTCCATTCTCAATTAGCCTGATATAACCTTTTATATCTTCCCAAATTTCAAAAGCATGCAAAAACACTGGTACACTTTCTAGCCACCTATGCTTACAAAATTTCAATGGCAAAGTCTTATGCAGCCTTGCTATTAAAAAATCTTCTTGACATGTTGAAGAATCTTTGAACAGATGGTACAGTGCTTCTAAAATGCAAGGTATACCCCAGCTTGTAGTGGATGCTCCTTTATGGAAAGCATTGTTCAAATATGCAAGCCACAACTACCAATACACATACATTCAATGTCATATTCCTTTTTCAATTAATGTTGGAGTGTTTCATAAAAATTCCAATTTACGGCTGGCCCATCCATACTTATTTGTAGCAGCTTCTTTATATCTAGTTTTTTAACTGCCATTTGAAAACTTTCAAAAATATTAGCAGCTGTTGCATGTCCCTTGAAAACAGAGGTCAAAAATCGAGTTACAACTTTATTTTGGTCAGACTGCAATATCTGATATGCAAATCTAATTGCTTTTTCTGAATTATTTTATTCAAAGTCTCATCAAATAGCAAGGTAAAGAGGGATAGTTCCTTAAATTCATCATACATGAGACTCTGAAAATAAGGTGTTAATCCTAAATGGCAGAGACAAGCAAGCAAGAAATGCATCTTGCTATAACACTGTCAGGGAACATAATTGAAAAACGTTTGCCCATGTCACTGCTAGGACTTGTCACCACTTTCAAACACCACAAAATTTCAGCATCCAAAACATCTTTTGAAGCTCCTACAGCATCATCTAAAGCAAGGATGTCAAACTCGCGGCCCTCGGGCCGCATGTGGCCAACAACAAATATTTTTGCGGCCCGGCCAATATATCGGCAAATAATAATACATAATAATAAAATAACATATCGACGAAGAAAAAAATGAAATGTTTACTGCTAAGTAATTAACGATAATTTATTAAGTGTTGTTAGATTACTCTCAGCGAGCTGACACACACACTACTTAAATTACAAATGCGTGTGAGTAGCTTGCGTTCAGCTACCTTCGGCTTTTGGGGGACACGTGCAATCAGAACTTGTACGCATCCCCCGATAGCCGAATGTGGCCGAATTCATGGTCTCAGTTTTCCAATCATAGTTTTGTACGATATATTGGTGCATGCATGTGCATGCACTTTGCTTTATTACTGATTATTACTTAATTCATATTGTTATGGATTTCATAGTTATTTATTTATTTAGTTTTTTTTTTTAATTTAGAATTGTAATTAGATTTGCTTCACGTTGCCTTAGCAACGCAGACGATTTTTGAAAAGACAGCTGCGTTGGAAAGTTAAAAATAGAACAGCGCGTGCATATAATACCTAATAAATAAATATCTCGTAAATTGCTGTTGCCATCCACAAAAATCCAGATATTTATAGATGTTTCCAGTATATTCGAGAAATTAATTATAAAGCTTATAAAAGCCGAGAACAAACAACTCATCTCAGTAGTAGCTGTAGTTCTAGCGAACTGTTTGTTTACTTAATGCTGTGATTGATTTGTAGCGATTTCGCTGTGAGATAGAATTAGTTTCTCTGTTTTGAATTGATTTTTGCTAAACGTTTGACATTTTGTGATATTGTTAGAATATTTTTGAAGAAATATTTCAGCATTTTGATTTATCTCTTGTGGAAAGAATAAATTTTTGTTAACTTTTTAACGTTAACCGTGTTTATTCCAGCCCTTTGTATTCAGTATATCTATATCAAAACCAAGTGGTAGTAAAATTAAACGAAAAATCGCTGACGAACATAGAATATTCCAAGTAAAATGGGAATTAGAATATTTTTGCTGTGAAATAAAAGATAAAATAATCTGCTTGATATGTAATAATACTATTAATGTACCAAAGTTATATAATATTAAACGTCATTACGAACAACACAAATCGAAATATAACAATTACGAAGGATTAATGAGAGAAGAAAAGTTGAAAGAGCTCAAGTTAGGAGTGAAAAAGCAACAGTCCATGTTTAGTAAAGTATTGCAAGAAAGTGAAGCGGCGGTACATGCAAGCTACGTCTTGTCCGAGTTGATAGCTAAACATTCGAAGCCTTTTACTGACGGTGATTTCATCAAGGAATGCCTAATGAAAGCTGGAGAAATTGTTTGTCCTGGAAATGTGAAGGCTTTTCAATCAATTTCATTGTCTCGAAATACAGTTGCGGAAAGAGTTACTGATTTAGCCGCGAATTTAAGTGATCAGATCAAAGCAAAATCATCTAGTTTCGAAAGTTTCTCCATTGCCTGTGACGAGAGCACGGACATTAGTGGCAAAGCTCAATTAGCAGTGTTTCTTCGTTCTTGTGACAAGAATTTTAACATTTTTGAGGAATTACTGGAACTAATACCGATGCCTGGTACTACCACAGGAGAAGATATATTTACTTGTGTTTTTGGACTTCTGCAGAAATACAATCTACCTTTGGCAAAATTAAATTCTGTAGCTACAGATGGCGCTCCATCAATGACCGGGAAAAACAAGGGCTTCGTAGCATTACTAAGAAAAAAACTTAGTGAAATTCACGGTTCAAACATTCATCATATGCATTGTATTATACATCAAGAAGTTCTATGCACGAAAGTAATAAATATGGAGAATGTTTTGTCATATATAAAAAAAGTTATAAATTTTATAAGATCTCGAGGTTTAAATCAGCGTCAATTCACTGCTTTCTTAAGTGAGTTAGATAGTGAATATTCGGGTTTGTCCTACTATACCGAGGTACGTTGGTTATCTTGCTCCAAGATTCTCAAACAATTCTGGGATTTGAAAGAAGAAATATGTCAGTTTTTAAAAACGAAAAATCAAGACGTAAGTTTGTTTTACGATCCAATATGGATACAAGATTTATCTTTCTTGGTTGATATAACCAAACACTTAACCGATTTAAATTTATCGTTACAAGGAAAAGATCATATCATTACGAACATGTTTGACATAATTAAAGCATTCAAATGTCAACTAGTTCTTTGGGAAAAACAACTTAAAAATGAAGATTTGACGCACTTCCCGACGTGCAGCATGAACAAATCAAGTTTAGATGATACTTGTTCGTATCAAAAATACGCAGAAAAAATTGCACATTTAATAACTGAATTTGAAACGAGGTTTAATGATTTTAGTTCCCTCGAAGACAAATTTTTTTTGTTTTCTTCGATTTTCTCAATAAGTATTGACTCAGTACCCAGCCATATGCAAATGGAGGTGATCGAGATTCAATGCAACTCAAATTTGAAAGCAAAATTCATTGAAGTGGGTGTGCCTGAATTTTACAAATATTTACCAACCAGGTTTGAAAATACTCGAAAATTCGCACATGAAATTATTTCCATGTTTGGTAGCACTTATCGGTGCGAGCAGTTATTTTCAGTCATGAAAGGTAATAAGCCTCCTATTAGAAACCGTATTAATGGTGCTCACCTTGGGTCAGCATTGAAAGTTATCACTGCAAACAAAATTTCTCCTGAAATAGGAAAGATAATAGCAGAGAAGAGATGCCAAGTATCAGGACATAAAGATTAAATTTTTCTTGTTCTTTTCTATATAAATATGTATATATATATATGTTTATTATTGTATTATTCGAAATAAATCTACATTTGTATGAATATTGATTTTTTTTTTTTTTTTGCGGCCCGCCTAAAGTTAAACCTTGTTTGTTTGTCCCAAGTGTACCGAGTTTGACATGGCCCGCCTAAAGTTAAACCTTGTTTGTTTGGCCCAAGTGTACCTATGAGTTTGACATCCCTGACCTAAAGTATCTGTGTTTCACAAAGCACAAATAATACTCGAAGAACTGGACAGTGCAAAACTAACAGGATTTGATCTGGGGAAAAAGTTTGTAATTCCACCAATAGCAGTATTTTTCCCTTTCATAAATTCTTACGCTTGGCACCTACAAATAAATAGAATATATTGTACAATTATTTATTTTTCCATTCATATTTAAATAATTTAACTTAAATTCTGAGCATTTTCTAAATTTTCATTACATGATAGTTTTTCCTTAACAGATACTGTGAAGTAATTTAAGTAACAATAAGTAAAAAAAGAGGAATATTTCTGAAATCAGTAGAGAGAAATTGCTTCATGCAGTCATCCTTTATACAGTAAAAGCTTAGAGTGTAACTGGAATAAGAGGGGGCTAAGACAATAGCTGTTTTTTATATTTTTCTGCTAAATAATGCTTTTGACATTTTGATATGCGCATTAAATATAATTCTTAGGAATATTTCTGTATCTTTCGTAACATCGCAATATTTCGAATACAAAACATCATGAAGATCTTAATTTAACATACAGTAGATAACAAATGTTGCTGTTAATTACAAAAAAGGAAAGAAAGAAAAAAACTGATTTGTAGCCCAATTATCACCGTAAACATAAATATTGTAAAAAATATATTTATAAGCATATAAAAATAGCCCACCAAAACTGAAAAATATTCTGCTCAGAAAGCATGGTAAAACTCTTAAGTGCTCATAAATAAATCCCAGACTGAACATGAAATCCAATTATCTTTGCAAAACATAAGAAGCATTACTTAATTCTTCTGCACGTGATATTATGCAATCGGAATCAATAGCTGTGGATTTTTGGAGAATAAAAAAAAGAGAATAAAGGAAAAGAATAAGACTTGCAAATCTGGAGTGTTTTTCATTCTAATTTTGAACAGATTGCGTTAAATTTCCGGAATAGAATCACTCTTCGCTTGGGTTAGTACATCGCAGTTCAATCCAGATTGGAAAATGACAAAAAAAAAAGTCTGTTGCTTGTTTTCCTGTGAACTGCAATGGTCTGAATACTTGACACTGTCCACAGAAAGGGGAGGACACAGAATCTTAGGACCCCTCACTTCCATACTGTTTATTGCATTGGCAAACAATTTGAAAATGTAAGCCCAAAATTCCCAACTTTGAAGATACGTGTGAAATACAGAAATAATAGGAAGAGGGAGGGATAAAATATATGAATAGTATGAAAAAAGCTTTTCCAAAACAGAAAATGAAAATTTAAAAAATAAATAAATCAGTAAGTTTACGGGAGATTTTAATTTTTTAATTTCACACATTACAATTAATAATAATTAAATAGAAAAAAAGTTTACTTACGATCCATGTGACACTTTAAAGCACACTCTCCCATGCTTGCTATGTTGATTTCAGTTTTACACCAGGAACACATGGCCTTGCGATTATTTTGTTACGTTTAAGCCATATATTATGGCTTAAACGTCATAGCCATTTTGTTACGTTAAGCCAGAATATTCTTCCTTAGAAAGCCAATCTGTGTTAAAAAAACACTTACCCATTTTTGGAGTTCATCTATACTTCAGCATTTACTGCAGCTATATTATTATAAATATTCATACATATGCTTCTAATATAAGCATAATGATCATAATAAACATGAATATGAACTGACAACGCAGAATGAGAAAGCGAATTATTAAAATCTTGATCGAAATTCAAGTGTCTATAGTCTGTGGGTGGGGGATGTGGAACATACAGGAAATTCCTACCCCTTTCACAATTCTTTGACCAACAGAATGACATGCACTCAAGTGAATCAAAGGTTACGTTAATGATGAGAAATAGGAGAAAAGCCCTTTTCTCCTGGAAGTATGATTCACCATCTGATGCTTCAAACAAGAAAGAAAAGTTATTTATTTAGTTTTGGCTTTTATTTGGGGGAGGGGAATATGCATTCCTTTTAAAAAAGGATTAAAAAAAATAAGCACTAAAAACAAAAAATAAGTGCTTTAGAGAAAACCTAAGCACCTATATGGGCCTTTGTAATTTTATTTCAAATATAAAGACTTATAACCACTCGTAAGGACCACTATGCACCCTGTACTAAACAAAATATTTTTTTACTACAACTCCGATAGTAATCAGTAAACAATTTTAAAGATAGGTCAAGACTATTTTTGCTACTTACGAATAAATGCCTTTTTATGAAAATTTTCTGTTTTATCAGAATTATCAGAAACAGAATCAACAGACTGTTGCATAAACTGTTGAGGAAACTGAGCTACTTTCCTGCGTCCACATACACTCCCCTTCTTTTCCAAGACTGGAACTTCCATACCTGAAATAGACCAAATAAGCTAATATCAGACTTTCACAGACTTTTATGTGAATAAAATCAGAAGTTGAAAGGCGAAGCTTAATAGCACTATAGTATGTAAAAAGTAGTACGAACTAAATAATACAATTTTGATCTTAACCAACAACTTATAATTTTTTAATTACATAAATACATATAATACGATAACTGAATGATTCGATTATTTCTATGCTAAAGGAAAAATCCTTCCTTACTGGGTAATCAGCATACCCAGTAAGACAGGAGCCCTACAATCTTGTTACAATTACAGCAAAACCTTGCTAAGAAATTTTCTTATGACCAAAGAAAGTCCTTAAATAGAAAGGCTAAGGGGGAAGGGGAAACTTTATTAAAAGCAATAATAGTGTTACAGATTTCATATTTATTTGGCTATTTATTTAGAATTGTAATTAAAATTGCTTTATTTTTGCCGTGCAACACAGACTATTTTTGAAGAGAAAGCTACATCGGAAAAGTAAAAATAAAAGTGCGTGCATTTAATATTTAATAAATAAATATCTTGTAATTACTGTTGCCATCCCCAAATATCGAGGTTTTACCAGAATATTCTAGTAAATAATTAAAAAGCTTATAACAGCCAAATTAAAACACCGCATCTCAGTTGTAGTTGTAGCTGTTTTAAAACGAACTGCTGTTTGTTTACTTAATGCTGGGACTGACTGTAGCGAATTCACTGAGAGATTGCATTAATTTTATCTGTTTCGAATTGAGTTCTGTTTAATGTTTAAGATATTGTGATTATCTCTGAGGAAATATTTCAGTATTTTGTTTTATTTCGTGTGAAAAGAATAAATTTTATTAACTTTTTAACAGCTTGTGCATTCAATCCATTACGAACCCATATGCACGAAACAATTTTTGGTGTCAGAAGTGAGATTTGAATGCCTTTCACGAGAGCAATGGAAGAACAATTGAGGCAGCTTGTGTCTGTTTTTGCCGCAATCCAAGAAAAGATGGAAGCTGGTCAAAAATAGATGGTAGCTAGTCAAGAATCCTTGAAAAAGGAGATGAAAGGTGGTCAAGAATCCGTGCAAGTGGAGATGAAAGCTGGTCAAGAATCAGTTAAAGAAGAGATAAAAGCTGTTAAAGAAGAAATTACCTATATAATAGAAAACAAATTTGAATCCATGGAAGGCAGAATAGATGCAGTTCAAAATAAAGTTGTACAAATTGAAGAAAAAGTTTCTTCCATGAAAGAGCAAACCGAAGAGAGAGTTTCAGCCGTGAAACAACAAATAAGTTACAGAGTTTCTTCTGTGAAAGAGCAAACAGAAGAGAGTGTTTCAACTGTGGAACAGCAAATAGGTCACAGAGATTCTTCTGTCAAAGAAGAAATCGAAGGAAAAGTTTGTGCTGTTCAACAACTAATTGATGGCAGCGTTTCTTCGTTCGCCAAGGAAGTTGATGCCTTAAAGAAATTGGTGGCGACAGCAGGAAGCAATTCTGATGGATTTAAATTTTTACCCATGCCTGCTCGTCCCTCCTTGAAGTTATCGGCGTATGATGGGAAGACCTCCTGGCAAGTGTATAAGACAATTTTCTATAGTTGCAGATGCGAATGGATCAGATTCCCAAGCTAGGGACTGTCATCTCACCGCTTCACTGAGAGCAGACAGCGGATATCCTGCAGACTCTTTCAGAAAACCACAAACTAGATTTCGAAGCTCTCCCCGGCGCATCGGAACTACGTTTTGGGGAGAAATGTTTGAAAGACTACAGCAGGCTTCAACAGAAGCCCACAGAAACACTCCAGGAACTAGCTACAGATGTTGAAAGGCTGTCTCACCTCGCCTTTACGGATTGGCCGAGAGAAACAAGGGAAATCCTGTCCCTGCAGTGCTTTATCGACGGCATCCGTGATCCTGAAATACAGACAGCTCTACGAATGGCTGATGTGAAAGACGTAAAAAGTGCTCTAGTGTACGCCATGAAATTCGAGGCAACCCAGCAAGCAACTCAGAGAGACAGCTACCCAGTCAGAACTGTGCAATTCCACGAGCCAGTGGATCAATTGATGGCTCATTTAGATGATTTATCCAGGTAAGTCATTGCCTTGAGATGGTATATTAGTGACAAGAAACGGACCTCGAAGTGCTGGAACTGTGTGTTGAAGGCCACATGCGAAGATACTGCAGAACTCCCCAGAGTACAGAAAATAAAACAGACGATTTAAACAGACAAATTAATCCCATGAGATGGAAAAGGAGCAACAAGAAACCAAAGTGCTGGAACTGCTGAGCTGAAGGCCACGTACGAAGGAACTGCAGAACACCCCCAGGTACGGAAAATAAGAGCATTTCCCAGCAACGACGCAAAAATGAAATTAATGACCATAACGTAGAGCGGAGTTTGAACGGTAGTGAACAACCCCACTTTAAAGCGCTCGAGATTTCTGCAGTGCGTGGGAACAGTAACGGATTATCCATCAATGGGCATATCGGTGGAGTTCCTTGCAATATGATCATTGACATAGAGCTAATGTTACCATCGTTCGAACAGATTTAGCTCAAAAATTTAGGACAAACTGATTTGGATGCCATCCTGTCTTACCCTCCAAACTGCATCTGGCAAGAAAATGGACATATAAGGGAAGTTAAGTGTGACCATCATGCTTGGAAGTGCTGCTTACCATCGTACGGCATATGTGGCAGACATTACAGATTCATGCATACTCGGATTGGACTTTTTAAGCAAATACAATTTTCCTTACATTTTAAAAACAACAAACTGCTTTCAGCATCTGAGGACACGACTATTGATCATCAGAAGGAATCCTCAGCTGGAAGCGCCGATGTCTCGCCTGAAAGACCTTGCTCAGAAAGCTCCCGAAATCCTACTGGGGTCGAAGAGAATACCAAGTTTACCAGCAATTCTCCATCCCAGATGCTCATCGGTAGTGATCTTCATCTGCCTTGCGATCTCTTGTTTGGCTGCCCTGCAGATGCGCCTTCATTGCCTGAGGAATACATCCAAGATATCTAGGCCCAGTTCAAAGTGATGCACCATTCTGCACAAGAGCGAGTCAATTTGGCGACAGAGAAGATGAAGACCTGCTATGACACGAGAGCTACTGGCCATTGTTTCAGTGAAGGAGACAAGCTGTTGTGGAATCCGACTCGACGGAATAGACTCCGTCCAAAACTACAGTCACCTTGGAATGGTCCGTACCCAGTCCTAAACAGGCTGAATGATGTCGTGGTTCGGATCCACAAGTCATCAAACTCTAAGCATAAAGTCGTCCATTATGACAGGTTAGCTGCTTACTATGGCCATAGTACGTAGTGTATATAATTGTAAATAGTATAAGACCATGGTCCTTTTTGTATTTAGTATTTGATCTGTATTTAGTGTGTGATTTGTATTTAGTATTTGATAGTATTTGATTTGCTGAAACGGATTTCATATTTATTTGGCTATTTATTTAAGAGTTGTAATTAAAATTGCTTTATTTTTCCCGTGCAACGCTGAGGATTTTTTAAGAGAAAGCTATGTCAGAAAAGTAAAAATAGAGCGGCGTGCATTTAATATTTAATAAATAAATATCTCATGATTACTGTTACCATCCACAAATATAAAAAAAAAAAATCGAGGTTTTACCAGAATATTCTAGTAAATAATAAAAATGCTTATAAAAGACTAATCAAAACACCTGAGTTATAGTTGTAGCTGTTTTAAAGCGAACTGCTGTTTGTTTAGTTAATGCTGTCATTGATTGTAGCAAATTCGCTGTGAGGTTGGATTAACTTTATCTGTTTTAACGTTTGAGATTTTACACTATTATATGAATATCTCTGAGTAACTATTTCAGTATTTTGTTTTATTTCGTGTGAAAAGAATAAATTTTATTAACGTTTTAACAACTTGTGCATTCAATCCATTACGAACCTGTACGCACGCAACAATATAATAACTTGCACATTTAATTTAACATGTGTTACTACTGTTAATTATTATTCCAAAATAAAATGTCAGATACATTGCAAATCTCCAGATTTTGATCTATCACTTCAGCCTCCTATTAGGCATCTCTACTTTAAATCTGAAGCTACTATAATTTGTTAATAGGAAGAAAGGCTAAAATTCAAAGTGAAATAAAAGGGGTAGGTTCAATTTTTGCCAGAGAGAAATTGATACTTTATTTATTCCCAAATGTAATACAAGAATAATTTTAAATAAAAAAATTAGAAGGGAAGTATTCCATGTTTATAGCAATTTTCTATTTAATACTTTTTTCTCAAAAATAATCACATTTCATTGGGATCCTTTCTAACAAATGGACTGCTACGAATAATGAATCAACTTTTTTCAGAGGATGCACACTTTCTATTCGATATCATGTTCCCAAATTATACTGAATTCAAGCACTGCTTGTTTTGATTAACAGAGATATTTCTGCTTAATTTTATCAATCATGAATTCTCCTAGTATTAAAAAATAATTTCTTCAAAAAGTCTGTGACAACCAGGCTGGATGCAAGAAGCAATAAACTGTTTGTTTAAAGATCTACAATTAATGCATGTGGTGCATGCAACCATAATGCCAGACCACATACGCCATGTGCTGTTATGAAATGTCTTACGGCTTGTTAAACACTTCCTCGGCCTGACAGATTGCCAGATCTTTCTCCTATCGAGCATGTCTGGGATATGATGGGAAGGTGACTGCATCCAACAGGAAATGTTGATGACCTAGTCCGACAATTGGAGCAAATTTAGCAAGAAATACGGCAGAAGACTATCCAGGAGCATTATTAGTCTATGCCACGCGATGCGGCAGCTTGCATCCAGGTAGAGATGGGTCAACACCTTATTGAGCTCGTTACTTTGTAACTATGAAACGCTGAAATAAATCATTCAATTGCTCTGAAATTTTAATCATTTTCCATTCTGTATATAATCTTCCTATCCACCAATTTTTGTCTCCATTGGACAACTCCTTGGTGTGTCGATTTTTTTTTTTTTTTTTTTTTTGTTATAGAGTGTATTTGAAATACCCAGTTTTATTTAAATTATGTTCATTAAATCTCTACTTTTATTACGCTCATTATGATTTTAAAAGCCTTAATACTAAGGCTTTCTAATTGCACATAATTTCTGCATGTTAAAATAAATTTTTTTAATTGTTTCAGATATTCAATATGGGATATGTTGACTGGATGAGTGGATCAATAGTGAATACTTTTAAAAAAAAGTTATTTCCTAGTCTAACTTAAAATCTTCAAAGAGAATTTAGTTTAGTTTGTTACATATTTCTTTAAAATTTTTCTCTCAGAAAATAGTCAGTTCCAAAAAATTATATTTCTAGAATTTTTTTTAAATCCTGTCTGTCATAAATAAATGCTATTCTAATTGAATATGCATAAGATCATTATTTTTTATAATATAAAAGTATATCAATTATTTAGAAAGTTATTTTACTTGGGACATTTTGCACTGTAATAAATGACAAAGGCTGACTACAAAAATTTCTAATTCTGGTGCGTACTGTCAACTGAATCCTAAATAAAATCTAATAATTAGGATGAAAGATTTTTAGTAATATAAAGACTGAAGTGCTACTGAATTTACAGATAAATGTTATGTAAACATTGTGTTGCTACTACCTCATATCTGTGCACATGAGAATGCAACCATAGGATGTATACACCCATGTACAAAAAATAAGCAACAAAGCTAAAAGAAAAGTTTTGAATGTAAAAAGGGGAATTAAAACACACAATTTACATATAAAGTTGCCGAATGCAAATATGCAATCAAAATTAGCATAAAACGCAATCCCACAGTCCCACCACAACACCTTAAAAAGGCACATACCTGAACTAGGTGTTAGTTCTCAAACAACAATAATTGCATGTAATCTGAGAAAACCAAAGCAGAAAGTATGAGCCGAACATACCATCTGCACGATGAAATGCATTGGAGGGCTATCGGGATGTTGCAAAACAATCAGCTGTTGTGTGAGAGTAAAATGTGTATCATAGTGTCATCAACAGGCTATGAAATCATTACCAAAGGGATCAAAACCCCTGTAGAAGACATGAGTCTGGAGGCCGGAGGATTACCATATGGCAGACAATCACTTTTTATTCCTAGGTGCAAGATGCCATAAATCACTAACAGCAAGACAGCTGACGGTGCATCTCTCTGCTGCTGCAGGATGACCCATATCCCACCAAACTGTCTCATGTCGACTGCATGAAGGTGGACTGCCCAATGACCTATCATTTGTGTTCCTTTACAGTTGGACACTAGATCAGTGAGGCCATGTACTCTTTTGTTTATGAGTCTTGATTTAATATCCAGAAAGATTCTCAAAGTGCAATGATATGGCGAGAGCCAGAGACACACTGAAGAGTGAAACATTCTACATCTGCCATGGGCTGCTAGATCACAGGACCCGAATCCCACGGAACAAATATGCGTCATGTTGAGATTATGAATAGCAGGTCGCAGTATGCTACCAGTCACCCTCCATTAATTCCAATATTCATTACTACAGGAATGGGTGATACTGCCATAACAAGTGATCAATAATACTATTGCCAGCTTGCCTCGCCGTTGTCAAGCATGCAGTTCAGTTAGAAGGTGTCATACCCATTATTAGCATGAAGTTTTTATTGCATATTCTTCTGACCTGTATGGTCTTTTGTAATTTGATGGTCACAATACATGTGCTTTTTTATGTCTTTGGTTTACTGTTTCCTACGTGGTCTAGTAATGCCACACCAACCCCCTGGATCAACTTCACGCATGTCCATTAAATAGTTTGTTTTATTCCGCGTTTTGCCTCTGTTGATTATTTTTTTAGGATGAGTGTACTTATAGCTGGAAATGTAGCCCCTTCTAAGCAGCTGTTAAAAGCATCATGATAGGTAACACTCATGATTTAAGATGCTTTCAATTGAGAGCAAATAAAAGCTGCTCAATGCATGGGTTATTCAATTTCAGAAATACAGAAAGAATTGGGGTTTTATTGTTCCACAGTATAAAACAGTATGACGAGAGTGTAGGAATAGCAGAAAAAGAAAGAATAATCAGGCAAACCACAAGGGACAAGCAGGCCTGATTAATCATCATCTTCAGAGATTCAGCCAAGTACCGTAAGTCAAACCATTAACTGAATGAAGAGCCTAGTTGTACAGTCAGAAGACAAACTATTCAGTGACTAATCAGACTTCACCAAATGCATTTCAGAAGCCTAGGACCCACAAGACTAACACTTGCAAAAAAGTATCTGAGTGAGCGAGAGAGTGGATGAGAAACAATGGAGTCATACTTGGAGGGAATTGGCTGTTGGCGAATGTCTGATGGTAATTCTGGCCACTGCAAAAGAGTTTGAAAGTTTTAAATGTATTAATGTCCACTAGAGATTTGTGGTTTCTCCTAAATTAAATCGTGATTTTTTTTTCAGATTTAAAATTTTATCCTACATTCAATGACCAGTCAAGTAGACTGTTAGCTTGTAATTATTGTTTTAAGATCTCAAAGAAAGGACCATTAAAGCTAACTTGATTTTTATTCAGTGCTGTCCACATGAACTTGGCCACTTTATGAAACTCATGATACAGTATTTACTGGCACCCGGTACAATGCACACATAGCTGTAAGCTGAGTTAGTTACATATAAATTCTTCAAATTTAATGAACGTATCATACTGTCACCCAACACTTTCCAAATTTACTAATGCTAATGTATTGTTAACTGTGAATAAAATTAAAAGCAGTTATACAGTACAAAGTCCGAGAACCAGACGTCCAATATCCGGACCACAAAACCGCCAACAACTCTTTTTTTTTTTTTTTCTTAATGCTTTATGCATGCGCATTTGATTTTTTTCCCTCCATAAATAAAACATGTGGAGAGACCTTTACCTTCAGAACTAAAGAACTACCTCGTTATCGAAGAAATAATAATTTAGCATAAATTTGTCTGATCAATAATTTGGCTTCGTAACTGTGCATCTGCTTCACATAACATATCAAACCAAAACACTGTAGATAGAAACATAATTGATATTACACATACTAATACTTTATATCCCTGATGCCAACCTGGTGAAACATTTATTATATTTTGCTTTTATTACCGCATGTTTATCAATACATGACAACTTGAGTAATGACTCATGCAGCGATGCCCAAGCAATTTTTTTATGTTAGTAGGTGACTAAAAAGAGAGTACGGCAACCTTTTATCTTAACATTACGCTTGGCAATGATTATAAATTTAAGTTAAATGTGCTAAGAAATATTAATGAGGAAAAATTTTCTTTATATATGCCACAAACAGATTTTGTTAATGATACTCACAGACCAAAAGATTACATTTAGTGCTATCTGAATTAAGAATAATTGATTTGTTTACAACATAAACCCAGAACCGGTGCCAGAGCTTGTATGACTGCACCAGGCATCAGAATTTAGGAAAGACAAGATTTTTGGAATTTAGAGCAACAAAATTAAGGAATGAAAATATTTTGAGAATTTAGGAAAAAAATTGGGATCCAAAATTTAGAACTTTGTAACACTTTGTAGCAGAATTTAGGAATATCTAGTGCCAGCCCTCGATAAGCCTTAAGTATATGTGGGAATTTATTTATTCAGGACTTAGATAAGCCTTAAGTATGTTCAAGAAATAGATGTAAGTATAATAAATAACTATACTAATCAGGCTTAATTGTCTCAGGGCACGATAGAAGCAAGACAAAATTTATGGGAACAACTTCTCTTTCGTCGCCAGTCTCATGACACAGAGCAAATAGTGTATAACGGACATCATTAACCTAGGCTAAAATTATACGTTATTGATTCCAAGGAATTTCAATGAATATAGCAGATTGTGCTGTTCCTTAACTTTCTGATTTGATCCAGCTTATTATTTTTTTCAGGCTGTTTTTATTACAGCAATTTTATTTATTTATTTCAAAATTGAAGTTTCAACTTTCAATTATCTAATTCTGGAGTTTCTAATTCTGGAGTTGCCACAGGATCCACAAAGTGAAATCACACTTCATTGTCCATTAAACAAAAAATGGAATTGTTGCAAAAAATGGATAAAGGTGTATCCGTCTCAAAATTATGCAACAGAAAAATTATTCATTATGCTAGAAACGAAGACCATGACAAAGTAATGACTGAATGGGTCAGACAGCTTCGCAGTGAGGGCATGCCATTGAGGAGTCAAATGCTAATGGCTCAAGCTGAAACATTTTATGAAAAAATGAACTTAAAAACTGAGTGCCCATATTCCTCGTCATGGTATAAGGCAATTAAGAATTTCAGATCAAAAATCTTCAGCTGATATTGAAGCGACTGAACTATTTGTAAATAAATTGATTCAACTCATTAAAGTTAGCTCCAAAACAAATTTACAATGCTGATGAAACTGGTCTTTTCTGACAGTATGTACCGCAAAAAATCTTGGGAACTTCTATAGAAAAGGCTTCAACTTGTGTCAAAGATTCCAAAGCAAGATTAACAACACATGTGCACATGCTGCAGAAACACACAAGTGTAAACTTTTCATATTCAGAAAAAATACACAATCTCAAGCATTTTGAAGGAGTAAGAGTTCCCGTTATCTCTACATATAATAAAACAAAGAGTCTGTGTGTGTGTGTGTGCAGGTGTGTCTTTCGTTTGTGTTGCGAGTAAGCTAATAGACCCAGGGCCACGAAATTTGGTACATAGGTGTATGTACACGAGAGCCAGTGCACCTCGAAGCGATTTTTTCGAAATTCGAATTCGAATATTTTTTATTTTATGTTTTCTGACCAAATGGCGTCATTTTGAGACATAATGGGCTACAGGAAAGCGATATATCACTCTATACATTTCATTTTTACATCGTCATGAAGCGTAAACACTTAGCTATTTTACGAACTTAAAATAAATTTCGTATTTCAATAAATCGATTAAATACGAATTTATTTAGGAAGGTGAGCTTAACACCTTTTCAGCAGAATTTTTTTTAAAAAAATTATTTTTAAAAATGTGCTGTTTATTTTCCTTTGATTTTTGGACACGTACTTTAATCCTTTCGACTCCTTTTAAAAAAAGAATTTTGGAAAAATAATAATATTTTGGATTTTTTTAAAATTTTTTAAATGAAGCTTCCGAATACACTTCTCACATCTCAGATATTTTAAAATGTAGTTTTGGCAACAATTTTCCTTTCTTATTGTTGTTGATAGATTTTTGATGAAATTGCATCATTTTGAATAGTTTCATTCTTTTAAAAATTTCGGTTTGGCAACAATTTTTCATCGTATTTCTTATGTTACTGTTTTTAAGAGACTGAAAAGTTTAAGAAATTAAAAAGTTGTTTCTTTTTGCAACGGTAAATTGTTTAATTACTTTATTAGGATAATTAACATTTGTATCAAGGGATATTGCTTATTTCATTGTAATATTATGTTTTAATTATATATAATTTTAATTATAAAAAAGTTTTGCATGATATTTTTTAATCTGTTTAAGTTCTTAATCTGTTTATACCATTTGAGTTCTTAAGATTTTGCAAAGGGAAGTTGGTTAATTTATTTATTAGGATAAGTAATATTTGTATTAAGGGATACTGCATATTTCATTGTCATTTTTTATATGTATAATACATTTTTATTGATTTCTTTTTTGATAAAGTTGTTCTGCAGAGTAAAATTCTGCGCGAAATGTTTTGTTTTTTGAGTTTCTTTCATGTTATTTTTTGCTTATTTCACTGTTTGTAAGATATTGAAACGTTTTGCATGATTTTTTTGCATGAGCCAGTGCACCTCGAAGCGAGTTTTTCGAAATTCGAATTAGATTTTTTTTTTTTTTTAATTTTGTGTTTTCTGACGAAATCGCGTCCTTTTAAGACATAATGGGCTATAGCAAAGCGAGATTTTACTCTATTGAACAGTTTAAGAAATTGAAAGATTGTTTCTTTTTGCAAAGGTAAATTGTTTAATTAATTTATAGATCTATATTTAAAAGGGCGAGTCTTTCTGTGTGTGTAGGTGTCTTTCGTTCGTACTGCGCGTAAGCTAATAGACCCAGGCCTATGAAATCTGGTACACAAGATGCATCTAGACAAGATGAAATAGTATCAAACTGATAATTTTCTCTCATTATATGAACAACAATGGCACACAGCCATTGTTGCTGATATCAGCACGGAAAAATGAGGGCGATAATTCTGTGCTGTTTTTAAATTTAATGTTTCTCTTGGATACTGGACGTTTGTCTAGAGAAGGCAGCAGGAAGTTGGTTAATTTATTTATTAGGATGATTAATATTTGTATTAAGGGATATTGCTTATTTCATTGTATGCTTTTTATATGTAATGCATTTTTAATTGAATTTTTTTAACGTTGTTCTTTGTTTCTTTTATGATAAAATTGTTATGCAGAGTAAAATTCTGTGCAGTTTTCAAATTTAATGTTTGGTGTTCTCTTTAGGCATTTTTCCGGTACACTTAAAAGCCAGACGAAGGCTGGCCGCGCAGCGTCTAGTATATTGTGAAAATAAAAGAACATGGATGACACAAGTGTTAATGAATGATTGGTTTGAAAATCATTTCATACCCAAGGCTCAACAGAATTCAGTTGGTTTACCTGATGAAACAAAAATTGTCCTGATTGTAAACAACTGTTCGGCTCATACTTCACTTTAAGTTTTATTGAGAGATAATGTATCAGTATTATTCTTTCCCCCAAATTCTACATCCATCATTCAACCTACGGATATTGGAATAATTGCGTGCACTGAAATGCAAATACAGAGTTTTCAAAATCCATGTTAAATTTCTAGAATAATGGCAAGCCTATTCAAAATTTTTTAAAATATTTTATAGTAAAATTTGCTTTCTGGAGCATTGCAAGATTGTGGGAGCATGTGTCTCCAGATACTTTAAAAATTCTTGGCATAATTTATGGCTAGCTACTATACTTCACGGTGAGGATGATGAAGATGACAGCCGCAAATTTAAAGGATTTCGGATATCGTAAAGCAAAGGTGAAATTTTCCAATTAATGAATTTTTTAAAGAAATGTAGAGAAGCAGTAATAAATGAAGATGATATAACAGCAGTTTTTCAATGCGACGACAATGCCTTAATCATCAATCAATTAACGGTCAGCAAAATCTGTAGTATGGTTCTAGATCCAGAAAATACCGCTACTGATAGTGAAGAAGGTGACACAGAGGTTATTGAAAATAAAAAAAATTCGATTGGCAAGTTAGTCGGAATTCTCGACACAGCAATTACCGGACTTGAACAGTGGAACTTTCTAACTGAACAAGAAATTATGTTGTTTTATAGAATTAAAGAAAAAGTATTAGCACAAAAAACAAAGCAACTGAAACAACTTACATTGAAAGAAATGTTTAATAAAGTAAACAAACAAATATTAAGCTCTTTTTTTTTGTAAATTTTGTTACCCTTTAGATCATAAATGCTTCATTATTTCATAAATCATGATTTCACATTTTTAATTTTATAATTTCTACATGCCATCGTACATGGTATCCTCACAAAGGACCCCTGTTTTTAAAATTAAATAACTCGAAAACAAAAACTGATGGAAGAATGAAACAAAAGGTATGTTTATTAGGACAGTTGTAAAAATCTGATACAGAATTTTCACATTTAGTTACAAAAGTTGCCGATAGGTGGCACTGTAGTTGCACTGTAGTACATTCTAAAAAGATGTAACAAACATGTCCTCTGGAAACCGTTGTTGCAATCACTTCAAGGTCTCTTCAACATGTCCACCTTTTGCAGTACAGAGATGATGAAAACAAAGAATGAAATTTTCACACCACTTAGTGCATAAATGGAAATAGGACGCATGTGCCACACAGATCGACTCTTAAAGCTCATCCAGTGTTTCAGGCTTCTTCTGGAAGACAGTGTCTTTTAAGGTGCCCCACAAAAAGTATTCACAAGGGATAAGATCAGGTGAGTAGAGGCCAATCGATGCCTGTTCCAGTAAATTTGGAATAGCCGAAAGCAAAAACTCTATCGCCGAAGTATTCCTAAAGGAACTGAAACACCTGTTTGGTGTAGTGTGATTGGCAATCCTGCATGAACCACAAAGTGCCCGGTCAATCCTCCTACGCTAACGGTGTGGCGAGAAATTGATCCATCATTTCAACATAACAGTCAGAAATGATTATTTGTCTCAAGAAGAAGGGGCCAATAACACATTTGCTGGATACTGCAGCCCAAAACAGTAACTTTTTCAGTACCTCTAAACTGCCAATTTTTTTTGTTCACAACTCCATTCATAAGAAAATGTGCTTCATCTGTGAACCATATGTAGCCAACATCGAATTCATCTTCATCAATCATTGTGAGCATTTCGTTCTCGAAGTATTCTCTCTGTTGCACAGCTCGAACAGGAATGACTCATTGACATTGGATCTTTAATGGAAACATGTGTAGCCTGTTTCTCAGTATTCTGTGCATGCTGGATCCCGTTTACGCGGATTGTACAGCAAGTCTTCAGATGGAGTTCATCAGATTTTGCTGAATAAGTGTAAAAACTGTTGTAACATTTTCAGGAGTAACTACAGAGTGCCTGGGACAACACTCCCAACAAACTCATCAGCCACGCTTCCTGTTAGTTGAAACTAAAAAAAAAAAGCACATGAATAGTTTTCGAATCAGAATCTTTTGCCACATTAAAACAGGATTGAAAACTGCGCATTACTGACATAGGACTGTAATTTAACCTGTGAAATTCCAGTACCAGAAAAACACGTTATTCCATGGAATACATGATTTCATGCACATCCTTCGATATCCTAATGTCTTTTCACATTTTAACAGTGGAACTGTCCGCAAACTGATCACTCTAGACTTCAGATCGTTCTTTATAGTGACTCCTTCTTGATAATACAGCTGACAGCTTGGTAACTTTTGTAACTAAATGTGAATATTCTGTATCAGATTTTTGCAGCTGCCCCTATAATACCTACATACCTTTTGTTTCATTCTTTTATCGATCTTTGTTTTCAAATTATTTAATTTTAAAAACGGGATTCCTTTGCGGGACACCCTGTACAAGCTTAAACTATGATCTAATACGCGGAAAAATCCCAAATCTCTAATCGGCGAAATCCCAACGAGTCCGGAACTTGGATTTTGTGCTGCATAACATTTTGAAACCATTCTTTTGATAGAGTGAAACAACTGCATAAAATTTCTGGTATCTTTGCAGTAACTGAAGGGAATTTGTATACATTAGTATAATGGTTCAAACGGCAAGACAAACACTAGAAGTGGAACATAATGTCTTAGCTCCAACAAGATTCGATCCTAGGCAAGTGAATGGCCCATTTGTTGTTAAACAAAACAATATTCTTACTTGTTTATTTTGAAATAAGAATTTTACTATTTTTCATTATTGCTATTTATTATTATTGTTTATTTTTCAAAAGTATGTTTTTGTTTTATTTTGTGTAAAGTATTGCTTCATGATTTTTGTAACTATCTTTCTTTTGTTGTGGGGCAACAGCTCATCTGTAATTCTTCGTTATATTTCTTTTTGGTGTGTGGCAACAGTGATTCTGTAATGCTTTGAAGTTAGAAGAACGTTTTTTATTTTGTATATGAAACATGTTTCAGAACTTTTTTTCATGTTTCACGTTCTTTAAAAATATGTTAAATAAATGTTTTGTTTTTGAACTCGGATTATACAAATGTTATTTTGTTTCAACACATTAGACAGGTTGGTAAATTGTTAGATGTGTTCCAAGCAACACTTAAGTCAAATATAAATTCTGATGGATCAGGGTCAGTCATAGATAGTTTCGAAGTGTTAGAAACTCGTTTTTTGTTGTACGGAGCACCAAATCAGCAGAGGAATGAAGAGCAGTTTAGGAAACTTCGAACGAAAGGTCAATGCACCACAGTGTAAGTTTTGGCAATTGTTTGCCAAAAGAGTGAAATAAAGGATAGTGTATTGGGCAGAGGTCATATACCCATAGCTTCTGAAAAATTCCCTCAAGTTGAGGTAAATACAAGTGTAGTGACGAATTTGGAATTTTCTAATATAAAAGTATTGTTGAAAGGTATACCGACTAGAGCTTTAATGGATTCGGGGAGTGAGGAAAATTTTGGCTTCACTCACTTTTTTTACAAGTACAGAATGTTTAAAGTGAGGGGAATGAAAGTGACTGTTGCCATGGAGACTTGATGCAAAGTTTTGGGAAGCTTAACATTTAACTGTTAAATACAAATCACACTTTTTTTAAAAAAATGTCAAAAGGGATGCACATAAATGTAATTTTAGAAATTGAATTTTTACAGAAAGTTAAACCTAAACTATGTGTTACTGAAAATTCTATAACATCAGGACATCATGGAAATAAAGTATGAACTGGTCCCTTTGCCAAAAGTTAAGTTAGATCAGCTTGTGGACAGCGACAAAAAAGAAATAATGAGTGCCATAAATACGTATGCTGAACTTTTTGGTAAGAAATCTGATCTTGTAATAAATCATGAAACATATAAAAGATGTCTCAAATGGTTGTTGCCAAACTTAAACATGCTAGTCTGGCAAATCATATAAAAAAAGATTTACACAGGAACTTGTGTTCGAAAATGCAGATGGCAACAGATAGAGGGTAATGTTTGTAGGCTTATGGAAGCTTGGGAAGTGGGACCATTTCAGGCGTGGACATTGCAGGAGAAGGATAAATCGGTTTAGTAACTAAGAACTAGGCGATATGCATTACTTTGTAGGGTGCTGCAAACCAGTCACATGGCCAACGCAATCCCCCAACCAAACTCCCACAAATTCCTACCTGTGAGCATACCTAAGGTTCATTGTATACGAGACGACCATAACATCTGACTTGGATCGCGTCGCCACTATCATGGAAGCGGCAGCACATGTCCGTGACACTCCTGCCCATTTTGAACAGGTCCATGAATCCATGCGTCGACGTTGCCAAGTATGCATTTTGGCAAATGGAAGGAATTCTGAAAATCTTCTGTGATTTAACAATGTTCTTTAATAGAAATCATATTAACACCTCTTTGGATTTACTTTTTTCTCCTCTATGCCTGCAAATTTTGCCTTCTAGCAATCCCTGCATACATTTTTGGACACAGATTCTTATATAAATCTTGTTTGTCATGGTATGACAGACAAGCATGTTAAGTTTGGCAATGACATAAGACACACTATACAGAAGAAAATGGACCATGTTAAAAAATCAGGCACTTCTTCATTTCTTTTGGCTGCTATTTGGCTTAAATGACAGTCCTGCAAAATTTCAGCAAGCTATGAATATTATATTAAGGCCAATATAGGGGAAAATTGTTTATTTGGATGCCACAACAGCAGCATAGGAATTATCAGAAGAAACATTAAAGATGTCTTGGAATTGTTTCCATTAAAAGATTGAAGACTAAACGTCACAGAATTTAAATAGGCCAGGAAAAAAAATTAAGGTATTTGAGGTTTAAAATAATACACAATGGAATAAAGCTGAATGGAAAAAAAAATTCTTGCAGTTAAGAATTTTCCCACATCAAACACTTCAAAAAGTAAGCTTCGTTTCTCAGATTCCGCATATTCATAAAGAACTTTTCCAACATAATTAAGCTCTTGCTATAACTAAAAAGAAAAAGACCAGATTCAAATGGCTAGAAGAGGTAAAACATTTAAAGACCTTAAACAAGCTTTGATTTCAGCTCTGGTTTTAAGACTCTGGCTCAAATAAGACAACTGAAATCTATACAGACACTTCTGTTTATTTAATAAGGGAAGTATTAATGAAAGTAGGTCACTCGATAGCATATTACAGTAGGACAATCAGTCAAACAGAATGTAATTATTCAGTGACTGAAAGAGAGCATGATATGCAGAGTTAAAAAATTCAGAGTCTACATTTTGGAAAAACCCGTCAAAGTATTTAGACTATGCGGCCTTGAAATTGAACACCTAGAATGATATGATGGACATTAAAATTACAAAAGCAAAATTTCAAATTTAAACATAAGCCAGAAAAAAATAAGATCACTGATGCATTATTTAGAACTAAGACTGATGAGAGGAAAGTAAAGTAAATTGTAACATCGTAACAAATGTGATCTTAGATTCATGGGGAATGTTAATTACAGAAATACAAGGAGACCCCAAATTCAGAAAAATCTATGCATACTTAAAAAATCCAGATGATTTTCATTGAATGAAAATGAAATTAAGGGTAGATCAGGACATTATGAGATCACAGATCATATTTTGTTTTACAAGAAAACTGTAGAGAAAATGAATTAAGACCGGTTATTCCAGTTGTTTTAATTTTAACGATACTGCACAAATTACATAATCCTAGTTCAAACATGTGTGAGGATGCGAAAGACTACCCCAAAAGTTAGGAAAGCTGTGCTTTTTTCCCAAATTACAGCAAATTATGAGAGAATATGTCTAGAGCTGTATAACAGGCCAGAAATGTAAATACACATGAATTTCACTCCAGCAGGCTATTCAAACAGTATAAAATCAAGTTTCTAAATCAAATTCTCGAAGCATATTTATTAGGTTCATACCTCAGAAGTAAAGCAAACAAAGCTCATTACCTTTTAGTCATCCTTGACTATTTCAGTAAATGGTGTGAATTGATTTCCCTAAAACATGCATTTGCTAATGTAATAGCAAATTCACTTTTAAAGACACAATGTTTTAAAATATGGTCCTCTACTAAAAATATCTTAACCACAGTTTATAAGTAATGCTTTTGGGAAAATATGCGCGAAACTAGAAATTAAGCACTTAAAAATGACTAAACAGGCCTCACTCAAATATCGCTAAATGTGTTGAAACAGAAAACTTTATTGAAATAACACTATAACAGAAAGAAACATGATAAAAGATGGGATCATCACACTGAAGAATTAGCATATACATTATGAATGGCAAGTATCATGATACAACAAATAAAACCTGTACGGAGTTATTTCTGGAGTGAAAAATCACTGTGCCTTTACATAAACTATTTTTCATACAGGAAAGACAGCCAGAATTCCAACAAGGGAACGTCCAAAAATTAATTGATGAAATTTCAAATAAAGCCAAGTTAAAACAAAAGCTGTTTTATGACAGAAGATGGAGACAGATATAAGAACTGGAGTTAAAGTCTTAAAGATGAATCACCATTGTCATGTGCACAGAAAGCAGAAATAAATATATTTAATCAAAAATCTGAAAATCCCTTTTGGTCATACATATAAAAGGGGATGTGGTATTTAAACAAGAACAACATTAAACATAAATATAAAAGATAATGTGGTAATTATACAAGATAACAGAGGGGCAGATAAACTCCACAAATGTAGATCAGCTTAAAAAAATTCTATCACTGAGAAAGCATACCACTTTTGAAGCAATTATATCAGTTAGAAATACCACCCATGCTATCAAAGATGAGGATAATAGGAGACTGCAAGAGAAATTCACAGGAAATAGTTCAAGTAAAAGACCTAGGGCAGATGCACCAGAAAAGGACTTTAAATCAAGTATGAAGTGTGGAAAAGGGATCAAGAATCTGAGAGAGATACAGAAATTTAAAAAAGAGGTTAATTGAAAAAAAAGAGGTTAACGACACAAGTCAGATAGAAAATTAAGGAAAAGAGCCAACACCTGGGTAAATGGTACAGCGACTAAAATGGCACATACGAAGTACTGGAATACACAAGGAAATAGTAGCACACAGTTGACAATGATGAAAAGAAACAGTAAATTCAACAAAAACAAGCAAATAATCAAAGAAACACAGCCAGAGAAATATCTAAAAATACAACACAGTTCATTATGCAGAAAATTGAGCCAGCATGGCTGGGAAAGCTGAAACTTTGTTGCTGGTGAAAAAATCAAGGAGATAGCAATGTTTTATGAAAGACACAGTATCAACATGAAGGAATAAAAAGGATTCAGAGACGAAGAATAAACACATTACAACCTTCTAGGGCCTGCCTTTATACATTCAAGTCAGTGAGTGCCCAGTGATCCGAAAATTACAACAGTTGGAGAACTACCAAAACAAAAGATGGCTTTCAAAGGAATACAGACAATACCAAAAATTTCAGAAGTGGAGAAAGAATTGCATATTGAACTGAACAAAGGCGAAAGCATGGTGCTGATTAAAACAAAAAGCTATGTGAATTTTCATTCTTGGTTTAAAATTAAAGCAAAGCATTAAAACAGTGTTTTGAAATAAATTGTTGTGCATAAATTTGAATTGTTCTAATAAATTTGAATTGTTCTAAGTGCTTCATTTTTGCCAAGATTTCCATGTAAATGTTTATTGTTGCAAAGTGAATTATGTATTTAATGTAATATATAGGAACTGCACTGAAGTATCTTAATTGAAAATATGACAAATTGTCAAATATTATGAGAAAGTATAGGTAATATAGTATTAAAGGACTTGTACAGTTAAAAAAAATTACCACACTATATAATTAAAACTTTTTTTCAGAATTCAACTGGAAGGAGTTCAGTCAAGAAAGTACACCTCTTTAAAGATTTTAGAAACTAAGTGTTTCTTGTAAAGGAATCACAACATAATTGATTTAAGCTTTAAACTTTCATAAAGTCTGATTAAAGACTATGTATTCAAAGTTTTCCCACTCCTCTTTTGCAGATGGCAGGTATAACAATTTAAAATGGTTTAACTAGCAAGTTAATTTTAATTTGCATCTTTACTGTCCTTTTAAACTTCAGTCGCAACTTATTCTTGCCAAAACGTTATGTTAGCTTTTTATATGGCAAGCATAGGTGTATAAAAGTTTTAATTGGAACCATACGAAAGAGGGTGCAGCCAAGCTAGCAGATGGGAAACAATGAAGGTATGCTTGCAGTGAATTAGCTGTTGGCCAATGTCTGGTGATAATCCTGGCTGTTGTAGAACAATCATCGAAAGGATTGTCCAAATGGTAAGCTGCAACTGAAAGTTTTAAAGGCACTAATGTCTGCTAGAGATTTATGGTTCTTCCTAGCTTAAATTGAATTGTGAATTCCTTGATATTTAAAATTTTATCCTACATTTAATGACCAGTCAAGCAGACTGTTAGCTTATAAATTTTACTTTAAGGTAAGATCTCATGTAAAGAACTATTAAAGCTAATTTGATTTTTGTTGTGTTTCGTCTGTATGTACTTGGCACTTCACTCTGTTCACGAAAACTCATGATAAGAGATGTATTGGCACCTGCTAAAACTCTCACATAACCAGAAGATGAGTTGGTTACACCCAAACACTTGAAAACTAATACAGGTGTCATAAGAGTTGATAAAAATATGTCAGATATGAGGTGGGTAAAATACTTTCTGCAATAAAAATAGATAATGGTAACTTTTTATTTTTAAGAGAAGCAAGTTTCATTTATTGCATGCTATTTTAAAATGAACTTTTTATTACGTCAATGATAAATACTTTTAAAAAAAACTTTTCTGACTTTACCGCCAGTCATTTGCAATTCCTTAACTTTACAAAATTTCCCTGGTGAATGGAAACACTGCATAAAACCGAAAGAAATACCAAAACTACACATGACAATGAGTCACTGCCTATGATATTTTTTGTGCACATTTCATTCCAACAACAAAACATATAGATTTCTATGTAGAATGGGGAATATAACTGGTTACATATGAAAATACAGCTAGTTCATGGTGGGGGGGATTACCTAGTAAAACATGCTGTATCATTCTTAGTGAAAGATTCTGCCCGAAGGTTTCAGATTGAATGGGAAGTTTCAAATTTCAGGTTTTAAGTTTAATGTCAATTAAGATTTTAACATCAGGTAACATTTGTGACCTTTACAAGTAATAAGTAATATATTTATCTCTTTCATTGCATATAACAGGAAAATGGAAAAGGTGGCTTTTATCACTCAGCTAAAAATTATGAAAAATAAAATGCTTAAAAATTATATTTTGACTTTAGCATCTTAATAGCTGATGTTTTAAAAATACATGCTGATAAAATATCAGAGCCATATTACATTTAGTCTATTTAATGTGTTGTCTTAGACAGCATTATCAAAGTCTAAATTTAATTGTTATGTTAATTTAACCCTCTGAGTGACACATGTTTTGGGATATTTAAACAGCATTTATTTGTAAAATTTCCATAATTACTTAATTTAGTCTCTACATTCATAAACCTGTATTCATTAAGACATTTACACTATTGAAGAAAGTATGAAAGCAATATTTTACAAGCTAGATAAAACAAATTTCATGACTGGATAAAGTCGGTCATGCCACTCAGGTGGTTAAATACTCAAAAGTAGTGAAAGTTTAGTCTGTATCATAAGTTGTACCTGTTTTGTTACATTAAGACTACATGAAAAGGCTATTTTACCTTTCCTTAGCATTTTATGAGTTATTTACGACACAGTGATAACTCACTATTCCTCTAGTAGGCTCTGCAGTACTTAAGCTTCCAGTTATAATAGCAGCCCAACAGACTTACCAAAAAAAAAAGCTCAAATACTTGTACTTGCTCACAAATTTTTCTTTGTAACTGACTGGATATCAACACAGTCCACTAATAAAAGTGTAGATTACAGAGATTCCTAATGTAATATGAGTACATACTTTAGATACCTTGAATAGAGCATAGCAAACTTCAGTATCATTTTACAGGGTTAGGAATTAAAACACAAGAAAATGTTATTATATACAACTATTTGCAGTACAGATAAAATTAAGAGAGAAATATTTTAAAAAATAATAATTTTTATTTTAATAGAAAATTTTTAAAAACAGCACTTACTGTCTTCATCTTCCTCTTGCTCCTCTAAACTTTCAACTTGCTCATCATTTTCATCTTCAAAATTTTCCTGAGTACTTGAACCTCCCCATGTTGCTGCGATGGTAGTATCAGCAGCTAAGGCACTATTTGAACCCTCCAATGGCTCAGAATCAATAGATGAATTGCTGCAAATTTGGTTTCCTTTATTTCTATCATACATTTTCTGTTTCTTTTTATCACTTTTTAATATATCCAGAATAGTTTTACGCTCATTTTCATTAGAAGTGGCTCGGTTCTGACTCACATCTGTACTATATGTAGATAATGAATCTAAATTATCCTTTGGTTCCCTTCTCATCTCAACATATGAACCAGCCATTGATTTTTGAAGACAAAATTTTCCTTTCTTTCCTGATAAATTATTAATATTATCTTTTTTGAGTGAACTACAGCTTTTATGATGAAAACTAGCACTTGCATTTTGATTCTGTGATTCCATGCTAGCAATATTTTGCCTTGTCAGCTGCAAATTATCTTGAAGTCCACCAGGAGGTGTCGAAGTCAAACATTCTGAAGCAACTGACATGCTGCTAGATGCATTCCTTGTTAAGTGTATGTTATCCTGGCGCATAACAGGAGGTGCTGTCAAACGTGAAGCTATGGGTATATTAATAGATGAATTTCTATTTTGACTGTATTCACCTTCACCGCTTGAACGAACAGGGTCATCTTTTCTTTGTTCCTGCACAGGAAACATTTGCATAAGTTGATGAAAATGGCTCTGAAGTTTGGCAAGAGGATTCTGTTGGCTATTAACAATTCCCGTATCATCAGGGTCTGCAGACACATCAGGGTTATGTTCAAGACTGCAAAATTCAATTGAATTTTGTTAACAGACTTCTCAGTTGAAGTCACATATATAGAATCATGGCTTAAATTAATGAAAAAGGTATACAGCTAAAGTCTAATAATTTGGCATGATCAGGAAGTGCTAAATAACCTAATATGCTGCATTACTATACTGTATAATGCTGCAGAAATGCTTTCATAAACATTCTTTTTCACAGCAAAAAATAAAATTTTAAAAAACTAAAGAAGTTATTAATCCTAAAAAATGTATTTAATTATTAAAAACACATTAGAAAGTAAATTACGGGTACAACTCAGCATTCTTAATAATTCAGGTTTTAAAATTTACTGCAATTTATTCCACATTAAGAAGTTTTTTCAAAGAAAGTTAAAATGTTTACCTACTTCATAAACTCAACATTCATTATTTTTCATATGCTCCAATGAATATATACTGCTGCAATGGTTATTTAATCTTCTCAAATTCTGAGTAGTGGATTGTATGAAGGAACACTCTGAATTACATTCAGCATTTCAGAGTGGCTGATAATAGGACAATAAGTATTTTTTCATCTTCAAAAGAATGAAGTTTCCTAACACCCAGCAATAATTTTGGTTAAACTTCATGCAAAATTATGCCCTTTAGAGGTTTCAAGCCGCGGCAATAGCAAAATTTTAAATGAACTGAGTGAGCTATTCTTTGACACTGGAACCATAATTTAATAAATTTTAAAAAAAAAAAAAAAAAAACATATTTGCATTTAAAGTTTGAATAACTCCTTCAATTATACAATGAAGTAAAGGTATATTTGCAGATGATATTTTGTAGAAGAATTTGTTTGATATGAATTTAGAGGATAAGGGAATGACCATTACAGTTATTCTCAAACTCGAAAATTTTTCGTGGAAAGCCAATAAACACCATTAGCCCACAGTCTCAAGAAAGAAAAACCTCCAGAATCCTTTTCTCTTCAAAATTGTTTTTAATGTCTGTTACACAGCAAATAAAACAGAAATGGCTCAGAAGTAAAACAACTGTTCTGGATAGTGTTGCAAAATGACAAGCTTGCTATGCTACCAGATGGTGCAAGAGTTATGGATATGCATGTTAGACTATCGGAAGTGCTGAACTATTAGATGCCAGAATATTGAATTCACAAGGTTGTATTTGAACTGGATACTTGACTTTCAGTCCTACAACTTACTAGACAAGTAGCAAGCTATGGCTATATCTGAAATATTTTGACAAAGACTTGCAAAGATTTAAGCCTTTCCGTAAAACAACTTTCACATAAATGGTATGATAAATCACTTGCTGTGATGTAAATTAAACAATGTCAGATATTTAAATTTAAATGCTGATATAGTAGTCTAAGACTATAGAATCAAATACTAACTAAGGTACAAGTTGGCTCAAATAAAATACTGACGTAAAGTATCTGCTGGGAGAAATGCAAAAGCCAAGATAATTACGTTTAGATACAGCTAGTAGAATGTAAGACTATAATAGTGTAGTGTGAGTGCCAGAAATCCACTCTCTGTCTGCCCAAGATCCAAAAGCCCTCAGCTTAAATACACTTAATGTTCATTTTCATTCTGGTGAGGAATACTTAAGAAAAAGTAAAGAGCAAATAATAATAACTGGTTAGTTATAACAACTTTTCTCTTATCCAATTACATTCTTATAAACTGTTATGGGGATTTGTTTCCATTTCTCTTATATTACGGTTGTAGAGACATTAGGTTATTTCGAACCAGATGAATGAAAAATCAGCAAAGCCTTCGCCGGGAATCGAACCACGGACCTCTCGGTTATACATCGAGCGTGCTGACCACTACACCACAAAGGCATGCGAAGAAGGCGGAAGAAATACCTTATATGGTAAAAAGATAACAACAGTATTTGGCGAAGTATATGTAGTATTTATTGACACTGCAGCTTACCAAAAAGATAGTGGTGTTAATACTGGGCCATTCCCCCAGCCAGTCAAGTTCTACAAACATGCCAAACTTAAAAGCCAAAGAATTAAAGAATTTTCTTTTCAAACAAATTATCACTGCTTTTCAAATAGGTTGTCATGTTTCAAACACGTTAACATAAACGATCTTAGTACCACATTTGCCATACTATGAGAAGTATGTTATTATCTACAATACTTCTATAAATCTTAGATTAGTTTGGTTTAGTTGATTATGGTAAAGCAACTAAGGGGTTTCTGTCTAAGAGAAGGGATGCCTTCATGGAGGACTTTCTAAGGGAAACTGGCTCATATTCACATTACACATGGGTGAAACCATGAAAACACCTATGCAGCCAGCACATTCACCTGGAATAAAAACCAGGTCAAATTCACAGTGTTTAGCAACTTACCACTTGGCTACAGATAGACCACAAATCTAAGAAACTGGTTAATGATTTGAATGTGGCAAAACACACAAGGGCTATCTAACTAAGGAAAGGGATGCCTTTATGAAAGACTTTCTAAGGGGGAAAGAAGCATGTGCTTATGTTACACATGGGGAAACTACAAAAACCAACTATGCAGCTAGCCTGTTCTCCTGGGATTTAATGCCAAATTCCCAGCACTCAGCAGTCTTAACCATTTGGCCACTGGTGAGGAACCTGTAAATCTTAGATCATGTGGACAGGAATGTGGAGATAAGGAAGATCAGTAATGTCCTTAAAATGCTATGCCCTTTAAATTTCAGTATTAGAGTAATGCATTCCAACACATGTTGCTCATTGGGGTGCGTAAAGATGCACAGACTTTAGAAAAACACGAGACCATAATATTCCATACAACCCTCCTTTTTGAACTATAATATATTGATAAAAATATCTGCATCATTCTGGATATTTCAAACCAATAGCATGCATGATTCATATTTTCTGTGCAGTAGCATAACCATAAATTTAAGTTCAATCAATCATCATCTGCCATGCTTTATACCTGGCTTATAGTATTTATGTTATAATAAGGTTAGGTCAGGTTATTCAATTATGGCAAAGCACATGAGGGCTATCTGCCTAAAGGGAGGGATGCCTTTGTGGAGGACTTTCTAAGGGGAACTGGCTCGTATACACGTTACACATGGGGAAAACCACGAAAACGCCCATGCAGCCAGCCCGTTCGCAGGATTCGAACCTTGGACCGAACTACCAGTGTTCAGCGTCTTTACCGCTCGGCCGCTGGTCGGTTATGCTATAATAAGGAAAACAATGAAATCTTCATGCAGCTAGCCATTTCAAAGCCTGGAATAGAACCCAAGGTAAAGAGATCAGTATTTCATGGTTTTAGCAGATCAGCCATTTAATGGTCCTTCACACAAAAGAGCAGCACTGAATATGACATTAAAGAAATATGAAAGTAGGAAAAGCTATAGATTTTTTTGGTGCCCAGGAGAGAAAATTCACAACTGCAGCACACTAAAATAATGCACACATTTAAATTTGGAGCTATACACAGAATAATTAGTAAAAACGAAGATAGTACTACTAAATAGTCATTTATTTAATATAAGCATGTTAGCTTTATGTACACACTAATGGTATTTTATTACTATAATTTGTGAGTGGCAACAGTATTTAATTTCAGTTTATTATTGTTCTAAAAAATTTTAGACATTCCTGGAAGAATACATGCTGTAAGAAAAAAGATTTTTATTTGAGAATCTTGATAAGATGATGTGCAATATTGAGAAATGTTCTGTAATGTTTCTATACTACTATTAAAAAACCTTTTTGAAGTCTGGGGCTCAAAGGTGGAGTTTTAGTACCAGAAAACTTGGCGAATTTTTTTACAAGTCAACAGTACATTTAGTTTTTTGAATAATTAGAAAGTGTAGGTAAGATGCAATGACAGCAAACTAATACTGGGATAAATATTCCAACAGAAATATACATAGACAAATAAATTCAAAATTAGACATGAAGAAAAGCTTGGTGATCTATGCTACAGTACGATTATGAAGATTAAAAAAGTGCAACTGAAAAATTATGAATAAATCATATTGTTATAATATGAAATTATGAGTGATTAAGAGATATGACAAAATAGGTGTCTGCTATCTTCCTTTAGAATGATGAAGCTGTCTAATAGTTTATAGTACTGCCACCGCTTAAAATTCATTCCTACTTTTTAAGCAGCAATCCTGGTTCAGAATACTATTACTTATGAAGCACTGTGCCTTTAAAATACACTATACCACTTTATTTAATAGCTCAGTGTTGCTGGTGTTTGACCAAGTAGGTGAAGCTTAGATAAAAACAATGCAGATGATGGTACAGCAAATGCATCTGTTTCAATAGTTTTAAAATGTAGCGTTTTAGCTTTAAAATGATCTCTCTTCCAAAACGGTATAGCTGCCAATTTTGAAATATAAAAACTGAGAAGTTCAGGGAGATTTTCATACTCTGCAGAGGCATCTGCTTTGTCCAGTATGAAACACGGAGACTTATAAATAGACATTATTTCCACATCTACAAAAGTAACAAAAACAGGAACATGATAGTTCTCATAAAATGATTTCCGACCTTAAATTTGCAAAGACAGTGAACAGATGCTGTGCAAGTCCATAAGATGTTAGCAGCATGTTTGCTCTCCAGTATTAAGGACAAAAGAATGGACATTGATCATTTCTTCAATCTGCCTACCACGTGAGTTTTTATATCTACTTCCCCACAGATAATTTTGGGTGTTTAACTCTTTGAAATCCAAACCCTTCGCTAATTTGCATGCTTAAAATACCAAAACGCCTGAAATACTTTTCCAGTTTCATAGCAATTTCCTCCCCTCCCCGTCCATTAATGCAGAAATAGGCGTGAAAATTCCTTTGTACTTTCTAACAAAGATTCCATTAGCCTTTGAACCTGTTCTTTATTAACCTATTCTGAAGCTCTTAAACTGAAATCAGAGAATCAACAATGAAATGTTACATGCAACCTAAAGATAAAAAACCACAATTAAACCTCTTAGAACAAGCTGTCTGCAGTAAACTGATACAATGCAAATGGGGAAATGGCACCTGCTACTGCATACCTTAGGGGGAGGGAAGAAAACAAGATTGCAATCTCGGCCGTTTTTGGGCGGTTGTGGCCATCTCAATGAAGGGCCGTGTTGGGTGCTTTGGTCATCAAAGAGTTAAACCATCTAGGAGAATTAATGTTTCAGGCAACTGCTCCATTAAATTATCCAGTTCTTGCTGTGCAATGCAATCATTACGAGGCAGATATACTGAATACAGTGAAATCAACTTTTGAATATTAAGTTGCACTGCAACAGTTTGGAGACACATGGACAGATGGAGAATGCTTGATGGGTAGTCAAGTGATATGAGGAGACCTAGAAGACATGGTCATTTACTAATCTCATTTTTCCAAACAAAATAATACCTCCAATACCTCCAAAGTGTGACTCAGGTTTCAAAAGCGTTTCTTGTGTAGTTAAGCAGATAAGACGACGGCTGCCAATTAGGTCTTTTAATGTTCAAGATATCTCTTCAACTCATGACAATTCCACAACAAAGCAGCAATTATGAACGTTTGGCATGCATAAGCTGCTTCTTTGTTTTGCAGAGTTGGGATATTCATTCCCAGAACATGTTTTGGAGTCCATATCATAAACATACATGCTCTCAAATGAGCTTGTGCTCAATGGAGAGATTCTGTGATTTTGGCTTCTTTGTACATTTTCAGGTTTCTTTACATCAATTTGTACACTTTTCAGGGCTGCTGGTTCATTACTGGTACTGGATATCATGACTATTTTTAATATGCTGGCGGATTTGTTTTTTTTTCCCACTCCAACTGCAAATAACGGTTTGAGAGCCAACTGATTTTATGGATTTCACCACAGTAGTAAAGGATGTATTCTGGTGCAGTTGACTACCAGATACCAATTGAGTGGCAACTGATCTTACGGATTTTACTGCAGTAGTAAAAAATGTATTTTGTTGCAGCTGATTAATCAGCTACCAATTTCTTTTCTTCAGCATATGTAACATTTCTTGTTACTTTAATAGTCTGCACTTAATTCTTAGTTTTCCATTTGAAGCAAAATCATGAGAAAGGCCTGTGCTCCCCTTTGCAGTTTACACACAGTAGCAGCACAGATCAAGTATCACTCTAATGACCCTCAATAGAACAGCATGCATATTTAAATTTTTAACAGCATAATGTCTAAGTGACCAGAAAGCTGACACTGGAAACATTACATAGGGTTGGAGATGTAAAGTTGAACAGGGCAGTTCAGATCCCAGGCCCCTTCCCAATTAGGCAAATCAGACTGTGGCGGACCGATCTCGAGAACAAGTTCACGATCGTAAATTTGAAAGAGTTAGAATTCTTGAACCTAGCGCAACGGAGCTTTTTCGGGTTAGGAGTAAAGATTTTAACTCCCAGTAAATAGACCCACGATCGAGTCCAACTCATGCAATGCAGCACTTCTCACTGGTAATAATAGATGGCAACACGAGCAAGTAACTACCGAGGCTTCACCGAACCACGTGATCGCAACATTGGTGACCTGGACGTGATATGATAAAGGGAGTAAATTCACCTATAAAGATTTTTCAATAACAATGAAATGATGTTATACATACATATAAAACATATATGCACAGTTTTCTTCTAACTACAAAAATCGACAAGCCAAGATACATCAACTCAAATAAAAAGGAATGGCTCTTGAAACAAGCCCAGAGAAGCCAAAATTAAGCCTCGACACAAATGACTGTCCTATATTTTTGTCTTCAGCTGGAACATAGACAATGAGGAAAGATTGCCGGGTGCGGGAAATTGAAGTTACGCGACATAATTGAGAAAGTTTCTAAAAGAAAGGGGCAGAACTAGAAAGTAAACAAAATGCACAGTTTCTCCCACAGGTGTCTCGACTGGAACAGTTCTTTGTGAATGAGTCCAGACGAAGCCCTTCAACATGCTTGGCTATCATCGTGTTTCTCCCAAAGGCTCCCTTCTCAAGCCCTCAGAGAAATAGAAACTGTTTTGCATGAGGACACTGGTTGCTCTGAAGAATACAACGATCCTTTGGAAGACTATGGCACCTTGCTTCCCTCTACCCTCTGAGAGTGCATTTTGGCTCGTGTTTTAGACGACGCCTTCTATTCAAGGATCTCAATTTTTACAGAAACTAGTCGATTTATGCGATGGACAATCCCCGTTACAAAACCCACATCAGGTCTGGGTCACCATCGAGGGGGAGTATGCGGCGGACCGATCTCGGGAACAACTTCACGAACGCAAATTTGAAAAAATTAGAATTCTTTACTGCTAGTCCAAAAGAGCTCTGTTGCGCTAGGTTCAAGAATTCTAACTCTTTCAAATTTGCGATCGTGGAGTTGTTCTCGAGATCGGTCCGCCGCACAGGCAAACTGAAGGTCAGGTTCACATGCTTTGTATCAATCAACTGACCTTTATGCACTTTTATTGGCCTAGCAGCATATACTTTTGATCCAACAGCTCAGAGACAAATTCTTGCTCCAAAACGGAAGGGAGATCAAACTCTGAGATCAACCCCTCATAAAAGTTTAGAGTTTTGTGTTAGGCACATCAATATGGCTAAGTTTGCTTAGTTAGAGAAGTGTTGCAGACTGTCAGGGAAAACTGGTTTAAATTAGCAACTCACCTCAACAGAGTCCTTTGATGTTTTCTGGCTTGCCTATGTACGCTAGTACATGCTTTTGTATGAAGAAAGGTGAGAGATGTTTTATGTCCGTTGTGCTTTTTTCACAAGAAAAAGAGGGAAAGCATTATTTACATCTACATTAGGCACATTAGTTTCCATATTTTTACTCTACTTGGTCACATTCTCTGAGATACATGATAAATTAATAGCTGCTATTTTTAAAGAATAAAGAGCTTGAAACCTGATGACCTCATACACAACAGAGTCCAACAAGGGGACACACATTCCTGTGACAGGGATAGCCAGGTAGCAGGGTTCTGCTATGTCTAAGCTCGTGTTAATGTTCTGAACATCCTACCAGATGGAGAAGCGAGTTGTTGCTTTAGTCTGGAACAAATGACAAAGTCTTAGGAAGGTTAAAATAACCTTTTTACTTAGCTCTTAAATGAAAAGAAGGCACTGCTTGTGTGACAGATGATACTCTGCTACCTGTAGGTATTTAAATTAACATAATTCAAATGTAATATAGAGCTGAGACTGCACAGACCATATAGACTACTTAAGCCAGTTCAAGATAATTATCAGTATATATTTTAAATATCAGCTATCAAGATGCTAAAGCTAGAGTAACTTTGGAAGAGCTGGTGATAATACATAACAGCAAGATATGACTGCCAGACACTCTCGGTTTATAAAAAAAGAAAAAAAAAACTAATTTGCATTTTGGTAAAGACTATAAACAGACGTTGAAGGGTTAACTCATAATAACTTGTCAATTGACATAAAATCCCACATGGTCTACATACAGTCTGAAGCCCTACAGTCAGCTTTCCCGAAAGCAGAATTCCCCAAATCCTATATCCAAGCCACTGACACTCAGAATTAGCAACAAGCCGATTGACACTAGAGGAACCACTTCAGTCCCTACAGTTTTATTCTGAAGCAGTGGCCAAAGCAGTGTGTTTGGGACAATACCTGGTCTCTCAACTACCAGGGCCTTACTTTTCAGCCTAATAGAGTCCGAACGCATGACAAACTTGTATGCAACTTTCTCTGAGAAAACAGAAAGAAGAGGATGTAACGGCATCTGATTTCAAGCCCCAACCTCCAAAAAGGAAAACCACACAAGAGAAAAAAATGGAAAAGTAACATTAAGTGGGGGGAAGAAAAAGAGGAGATACCAATGGGTTTATAGGATCATAACTCCCATCTCACACTAGACAGACTGCTTGAAGGATTAGGATAATTCAAGATTACCACACCCATACTCACAAACAGCGGGATCTTATGGTAACTTCCTTATTCAAGAAAGTCCTTTATAGATATGGTATCCAAATTATTAACTCATCATTTCTGGGAGAAAATGACTGCCACCAGCTTTCCACAGCATATACTATATCCTATAGTGTCACAGTAAAATGATATGAACATTGTTTTTTTGGCTGTTGAAGAAGATATGTCAGCGCTAAACATTTGCTAAGATGTCTTATTAAGGTGCAGCTCATTAAAGTATGACCTTTAGCATGCATGGATATTATGAACTTAGAAAACTGTCGATGAAAAATGTCATATAACTAGATAATTTTTCCAAGAGACATATCCAAGGGAAAACCACCAGTGTTCAATACTTTCATCTGCTTCATCATTAACAATTTATTTCTAGAAAGCAGAAACAAAAAACCATTTCCCTGTTTTTATAATTGAATTTTTTAATATTCTGAAGGCTCTCATTAAAGGTAATACAACTCCAGATTCACTAATTAATTAAAAGACTAATTTTCATTTCTTATCGTTGGGTGGAGGCAAGCGAAGCTTTTTTTCTTATGCGCATTAATTATTGTGGCACAGCTGCCTCTTCTTCCGACACACTTGCCATTCGAGTGTACGGAGGTGATGATGTACTATATGCTGTGTGATGGTCAATATGATTTGCTGTGTGCTCTTTTTTATTCGTTATTTGTTTAAATAAAGTGTGCTGTCCTAAATCGATGGAATTTTTACTCTGAATATGAGCCTCTGAACAATGCTTATGACAAAGGAAAAATGCATGATATGATTAAAATAACACATAAAGCCCTGACACATTGCTGAAAAACTGTGAAAAACATTGATGAAAGACTGTGGAATGAGAAAAACGCTGACGCCGTAGCGTATATAAAACTTTCACTATCAAATCAACAAGCGCTTCAGTTCTCCGCAGAAAAGAATGCAAAAATACTTTGGGAGAAAATAAAATCAACATTTACGGGACAAGCCAAAGATCGAAAAATTGATGCCAGTAATGAGTTCAAAAATTTAGAAATGAAGTTACATGAGGCAGCTAATGATTATATCGCAAGGGTGAGATGAATAGCAACTAAGTGTCAATTGGTAGGACTAGAAGCATCTCTTGGGAATTGATGTTTTACACAGTCCATGGACTTCGTGGAAAATTCTCTCGAATTAGGGAGATTTTAAAAACGCAGCGTGAGAAAACAATTGATGAAGTACTCAAAATACTCCACGAGGAAGAGTCTACACACAGTTCAATGAAGAAGAAACAACCTAATAGAACCAACGCTGAGGCATTCATATTAAGAAATAAAAATTATAATCCAAGAATTCGTTACATTTACCAACGGTCTGGTCACATCACGAAAGATTGCTACTACAGAAACAAGAGTCCAAAAAGTGAGTTATCCAAAGGTAACAAAGAAAGAAATTGCAACCAAAACAAGTGTGAACGTTTCATCTCGTTCTGATGAAAGAGAAAGTGATTTCGCTCTTCAACTTAAGCGTTGAAAAAATGATAAATGTGACACAATTTGCTTATTGGATAGTGGTGAAACTGGACACATGGCAAAAGACTCCTTTTGGTTTCAGAATATTACATCAGAGGTGAGGGAGATTTATCAGACAGGTAAACATTCAAAAATATTTTCAGTGGGTATTGGTACTATTAAAGCAAAAACTATAAGCACAAAATATTCTAGTTCTGTTAATTTAACTATTAGTAATGTTAGTTATGTTCCTGACTTAAGAAATAACCTATTGTCACTCACTGCATTAATGGAACAGGATGTACAATTGAATCAAGGAATAATTCTGTATTAGTTTTTAGTAGGTGCAATTAATTACTTTTTAAAGTATTTAAGAATAATGGTAGGCTCCAAGTTAATTTAGAATCATATTATAATTCTGAATGTTGCATTGCTAATGACTATACTGGTAATAATTATGAACTTTGGCATAGTAGATTGTGCCATTTAAATCCAAAGTATATGCTTAAAAAGAAAGCATACATTGATATTAATGATGTAAGTGATTTTAAGTGTGAAACTTGTGACGTAAGTAAAATAACTAGAAAAAGTCATCCAAATATTGACATTAATCAGAGTTCAGAAATTTTAGAATTAATTCATTCGGATCTGTGTGGTCCTGTTCAAACTGAATCATTGGTGGCTCTAAATATTTTATGATCTTAGTGGATGATTTTTCTGGATTGTATTTTACTTATTTACTTAAAAGTAAAAATGAAATATTTGATGCATTTGCTAAATTTAAAGCTAAGTATGAAAATTTCACTGGTAAAAGAATTACATGTTTGAGAATAAACAATGGTTTAGAATTTGTAAATGAACAGTTAGATAATTATCATGCTGATTCTAGTATTTTTCATGAAAAACAATTCCATATAATAGCAAGAGTAATAGGAAAGCTGAACAGGCAAACAAGAGTTCTTTTGGAAAGAGCCAGGGCATTACTACATGGCAGTGAGCTTCCAGTAAAATTCTGGGCAGAAGCAATTAATTTTAGTACTCAAGTATCAAATATAACACCACGGAAAGGGAAAGAAAAAATCCTATAGAAACTTGGACTGGCAAAAAACCCAAATTAAACTATCTAAAAAAATTTGGATGTGTGGCATACTTTCACATTACGAAAATAATGTGAAACATATTTGATATACCAGGAAAAAAAGGGACATTATGTTAGAATATGCTAGAGAAAGAAAAGGGTATCGTATTTAGGATATAGCAAGTAATAAAATAATTGAAGAACAATCAGTTAAATTTAACGAAGCTTTAAAAGGTAGTAATTATATGAGAAAAAATAAAACCATAGAAACTTGGGATATATAAGAATTAAAGGGAATTTTGTGGAAGGAAAACAAAGTAGATCAAAAAACAAAAAGTGAAAAACCACACCTCGAATTGGTTGTTACGGAAAATACTCAAGCAAGCAAATATGCGGATTCCCCGTTGCAGAGGGGGCGATCACAGGGGAAATGAAATCCAACCATCAGACAGCTATGAAAAAAACAATTGAAATGAAATACCATTAAAATGATCCGAGAGGCTCAAATCAAAACAACTGTCGTGAAATATAATCAGTAATATTCCTAACGATTTTTCAGACGAAAAAAAAAATAGTGCTAATTGGTATGACTGGAAATCGTCACTGGAAAATGAATTAGATTCAATACATAAACACGAAGTGTGGGAAAGCCTGAAAAAACAAAATTAGTAAAAAGTAAATGGGTGTATACTTTGAAAGAAGGAGACTCTGGGAAAGTAAAATATAAAGCACGATTAGTAGTGGCTGAGTTTAATCAAATAAAAAATAAGGTTGGTTGGTTGGTATTTTTAATGGCACAAAACCTTGAAGATTATTATGCGCCAGACGAATGATGAATAAAGTTCAAAAGTACAAACACATTGTATTGGATGAATTGTTGAAATGAACCTGGAATGCTGATGAAGGCATCCGGAAATGGCTTTGAGAAAAGCTCTGGCAACAGGTAGAGTACGTTAAAAGGAAAAACTTTAAATCATATGGTAAAAGGAGATGTCCTTTAAAAACTTATGATGTTGATGAAACTTATGATGTTTCTTCGAATGAGATCTGTTGAGTTAAAATTCGTAGAGTTAAAATGTCCTTTAAAAACTTATGATGTTGATGAAACTTATGATGTTTCTTCCAATGAGATCTGTTGAGTTAAAATTCGTAGAGTTAAAATGTAATTCACGTTTCTGACTAAAAGCAGGACAACAGGTAGAGTACGTTAAAAGGAAAAACTTTAAATCATATGGTAAAAGGAGATGTCCTTTAAAAAACTTATGAGGTTGACGTGGGGGTTTCTTCCAATGAGATCTGTTAAGTTAAAATTCGTTGAGTTAAAATGTAGTTCACGTTTCTGACTAAAAGCAGGACAGTAGGTTAAGATGTGATTCACTGAAGTAGGAACGTTGCAGGTGCCACAGATAGGCTCATTATCTCCCTTCAAGAGATACTGATGAGTCAGCCTGCAGTGTCCAATTCGTAGGCGAGTCAACAGTACATCCTCCTTTCGATTCCCTTTTGATTCCCAATACTCCAGATTGGGTTTTACCTGCCTTAATTTGTTCAGAGTCTGGCATTCCCAGAGTTCTTGCCACCTGGACAAGATCTTTGTTCTGATGTACTTCTGTATGTCTGTAAAAGGGACATCATTATCGAAGGGAGTATCAGCAGATTTTGCAGCGATATCAGCGAGTTCATTACCTTTGATGCCAGCATGTCCAGGCACCCAGCAGTACATTACAGAATATCCTGCATTTCTCAAATGGAGGTGAGTCTTTAAAATTTCCAAGATCATAGGGTGGTCAGTGTTTGCATTAATTGATTCAAGGGCGCTCAGTGAGTCAGAGTAGATGATGAATTTTCTGCTGTTCTGCTTGGAGATAAAGATTAAGGAGTTCAAAATGGCAAATGTTTCTGCAGTAAAGACAGATGCAGCCTTATGAAGTTTACTACTCCTGATTACTTTATCGCAAACAAAAGCTGCCCCGACATGATCGTGATTCTTTGAGCCATCAGTGAAAATTGCTTTATAGTTAGAATAGCTGTTTCTATGGTCCAGGAAAATTTGTTGGTATTGGACGTCGTTGGTACTGCTCTTCTTAAGTTCTCCAAAGATGTTGAGTAGGTGAATATTCACTTCTTGCCAGGGAGCAATACCGAAAAAGGTAGAACTTTTGGGAATCAGATCTTTTAGGTTGAATTCTTCAATGAGTGAGTGAATGCGGAGATCAAAAGGAGGGATACATGAAGGGCGTGCATGGTAGTTACGCCAGTACTGATCAGATGTCATGAATCGTGCAGGATGTTCGGCATGCGACATTATTTTATAGTGAAGATCTATGGACAACTGCTTGCGTCTGAATTTCAGAGATGGTTCAAAACAGATGACGTATAAACTTTGTACTGGAGATGTTCTGAAAGCTCCGCAGCAAATCCGTAGCGCTTGGTGATGGACTGGATCTAATTTCAGTAGTGCAGAAGGTCTTGCTGATCCATAGATAACACAGCCATAGTCAAGTTTGGAACGGATTAAAGCTCTATAAATGCGGAGCATAGAACAACGTTCTGCTCCCCATGAAGTATTGGCCAGGACTTTCAGAATGTTGAGAGCTTTAGCACATTTTTTCTTTAGATTTAAGATATGTGGAAGGAAGTTGAGCTTTCTGTCAAGGATAACACCCAAGAATTTTGCTTCTGGCTCAACGCGGATCGGAGAGCCGTCAAGATGCAGCTCTGGATCAGGATGTAGATTTCTTTTGCGGCAGAAGTGCACGCAGACGGTCTTCTGGTTGGAAAATTTGAACCCATTGCTGTTGGACCACTTTACAATTCTGTTAACAGCAATTTGGAGTTGTCTCTCAATGTATCTCATATCTTGACCGTGACAGTAGATCATCAGGTCATCAACATATAGGGAACCACGCACTGTGGGAGGAAGTTCTTTTAAAATGGAATTAATTTTTAGGCTGAAAAGAGTAACACTAAGCACTGAACCTTGGGGTACACCTTCTTGTTGTATAAAGGTTTGAGAAAGCACCGGGCCAATCTTGACCTGGAAAGAGCGGTGTTTCAGAAAGTTTTGAATAAAGATAGGTAAGTTACCTCTCAACCCTGTGCTGTGGAGGTCATGAAGAATTCCATGCCGCCAAGTTCTGTCATATGCCTTCTCCATGTCGAAAAAGATTGAAACCAGATGGTTTCTTTTTACAAATGCATTGCGTATTGCAGTTTCTAAAAACAGGACATTGTCCAGTGGAGATCTTCCCTTACGGAAACCACTTTGGTGGGGCGATAGGCAGTGGTTAGTCTCCAAATAGTAGGTGAGACGGTGATTTACCATTTTTTCCATGATTTTACAAAGGCAGCTAGTGAGGGCAATGGGGCGGTAATTTAAAGGATTTTTCGGATCTTTGCCGGGTTTTGCTATAGGGATTACAAAGGCCCTGCACCAGGCGGTAGGATAAAGTTGTTCCTTCCATATCTTATTATACAGAGCGAGAAGGACCAGTAGAGATTCATAGGACAGATGCTTTATCATCAAATAACTTATGCCATCAGGGCCAGGGCAGGTCTTATCAGTGCGAGATATTACACTTCTTAATTCAAACATGGTGAGATCTTTATTATAGGATTGTGCATTAGGATGGGAGAAGTCGATTTGGGTCTTTTCCAAGCGCGTCTTTGTGGGCAGAAATTCTTTTGAGTAATTGTTACTGTCAGATACAGCAGCAAAAGTATCACCTAAAGCATCGGCGATTTCTTCTCTAGTGCTTATCAACTTTCCATCTTTTTCTAGAGCAGAGAGGGGATAATCATTGTAAAGTCCAGAGGCTTTGCGGACTCTTTCCCAAACCTGTTTGCTAGACATTGAGGAGGTAATAGTAGACACGTAGGCTGCCCATGATTTTCTCTGACTTTGCCGTCTCACTTTCCTAGCATTCGCCTTAGCTTTTTTAAAGGCCAGAAGGTTTGCCAGTGTTGGGTATCGGCGAAAGATACGCCAGGCTTTCTTTTGCTCTCTCATAGTTTTATGGCAATCACTGTTCCACCAGGGTTTAGGGAACTTTGGGAACTTTGTCGAGGACTTTGGAATACAAAGTTCAGCTGCTTGTACAATAGTATGGGAGATCATTTTTACTGCTGTATTAATGTCCACATCATTGACCATTTCTTCTGTCAGCACAGCGCAAGAGACAAAAAGATCCCAATCAGCTTTATCATAAAGTAAGCGGGGTTGTCTTGAGATCACAGACTTTCCTGCGATATTTACAATCACTGGGAAATGGTCACTATCGTAAAGATTCTCCCCTACACTGAAGGAGCAAAGGGGGAGTAGAGATGGAGAACAGAACACCAGATCAATTGCATGAAATGTTCCAGTCGGCTGATGAAAGTAGGTGTTTTCTCCGTTATTAAGCAGACAGATAGAATGATCCTCCATTAGCTGTTCGATCTGCCGGCCCCTTGAATTAGTGTCTCTGCTTCCCCATAAGGTACTATGTGCATTGAAGTCACCTAAAAGCAGAAAAGGTTCTGGGAGCTGCTCTGTTATATTGTCTAGATCTCGCTGATCTACATGCTCATGTGGGGGTAAATAGATAGTGCATACTGAGATTGAAGAACGTAAATTAATCTGAATCCCCACAGCTTGAAGGGAGGTCGTCAAAGGAAGAACAGTGTACGGGTGATTGTGGGAGATGGTAAGGCCCACACCACCATAGGCACGATCCCCAGATGGGTTGTCCCTTCTTACTGTGGTGTATCTCCGTATCTTAGCATGGCTGCTTGGTTTTAACAAGGTCTCTTGAAGTGCAAAGCAGGCAGGTTGGTAGATGTTGATTATATCCTTGATATTATCCAGGTTTTGACGGAAACCCCGGCAATTCCACGAAATAAATGTACCCATTATGGATGCCTGTTTTGGCGGTGTTGTTTTTTTGATTTTCGAGGCAGAAGGTGTTTCGGGAGGGATAACCCTTCTTCAACATCCATTTCATCTGAGTCATCTAGGCGTCCTGAACTCATGCTTGCGATAGAACTTTGACTGGGGGTCCTGGGTTTTTGCTTATTTTTCTCCTTGATATCATCTCTTTGTTTGTTCTGTTGGACATCCTGTTTTCCCTTGGATGTAGTCACCGGTGCACTAGTTTCAGCATCAGGTTTTTTCCCTGATTTTTGGTTTCTAGGATCTACTGTCACTGCTAGTTCTTTTTTCTGTGCGGTAACTGTAGTTTGCGTTGATATTGATCTGAATGATTTAGTTGCAGATGCGTAAGATTTATTAAGTTTTGGCTGGTTAGAGAGAACAAGTCTTCTAGCTTCTGCAAATGATATCTTTTGTGTAACTTTAATGTTTTGAATTTGTTTTTCTGTCTGCCATTTCGGACATGATCTTGAAAAGGCTGGGTGTTCGCCTTTACAATTTATACATAAGAGGGCAGCAGAGCAGCCTTCACTGGCATGTCCTACGATGGAACATCGAGCACACGTGAGGCTGCCGCGACAAGAGGTCTTTCCATGTCCAAAGCGCTGACATTGGAAGCAACGCATTGGATTCGGTATATACGGCCTGACTGAACAGTTTAGGTATCCAGCTTTGATGTTTTTCGGCAAGTTAGGAGACTTGAAAGTAAGTATGACATGTTTAGTGGGAATGAGTTGACCGTCTTTCCGTATTTTGATCCTACGAGCACCGCACACGTTTTGATCTGCCAACTCTTTAACGAATTCCTCTTCAGTTACTGATAGTAAGTCTATTTCAGAGATTACTCCTCGGGACGAGTTCAGAGTATTATGTGGTTTAACTTCAATGTTTGCTTGTCCTAATTTGGTTAGTTTCAAAAGATTTTCAGATTGTTTTCCGGACGCAGTTTCAATCAAAAGGTCTCCAGATCGAAGTCTCTTAATATTTTTCAGTTCTCCTACAGAAGACAAAAGATGTTTGTTTATTACAAAGGGTGACATTTTTTTCAATTCTTCGGAGCTGGTAATAATTAAGAAACGTGGACAAGATAGATCTGATACAGTGCTTTCTATGTCACTTCTTAGTCTTTTGGTCACAGTCGGAGTATCGGATACATTGTTGGAGCAAGAAGGTATCATAGCATTCATATTGAAATGGAAAAAGATTCGGGTCCGACCGCCCCACCCACCATGGAGCCCAACAAGGGGACGCAGATTTCTACGCCAGGGCTAGCCGGACCTATACGCAGACTGAAGTCCCACAGTCGGCTTTCCCGAAAGCGGGTACTCCCGAGAGCTTGTCCCCAAGCCACTGACACTAAGGACTAGTGACCAGCCGATTGACACCTGTGAGGACGACAAAGTGCCTCCCGTTTAACTGAAGCGGAGGCCAAAGCAGTGTGTTGGGGACAGTACCTCGCCCCTCAACTACCAGGACCCTCTTTTCCAGTGACACGGGTCTCCACGCACGGCAAACACGTGGGCAGTTTTCTCGTCACTCAAGAACCGGAGACAAGGGCTGTTCCAGTCTCTCATAACGAGCCCCAACCTCCGAAGAGGAGAACCACAAGGGAGAAAGAAAGGAAGAAAGCTTCAGCTCAGAGCAGAGGAGACGGGAAAGAGGATAGATCACTGGGGCTCCAGGATTGTGACACCCGTCTCACCAAGAAGATGATCCCCTGAAGGGCTAGGGCACCTCGGGATTGCCACACCCGTACTCACAAAAGTGAGCCCCTGAGGGGTAAAAAATAAGGATTATACCGAATTATATTCACCAGTTGTTAACATTGAATGTTTTAGATTATTGTTTGCACTTTCAGCTAAATTAAATTTTTCTTTTAAATTTTATGATGTAAAAACAGCATACTTGTGCAGTGACTTAAACAAGGATGTACATATAACTCCTCCACCTGGTTATGAAAAACTGATTGGATAAAGAAAAGTATGTAAATTAAAGAAAAATATTTATGGGTTGCCTCAATAGGGTAGAAATTGGTATATGAACATAAAAACTAAATTAGAAAAACTTGGACTGGTACAATTAGCATCTGATAATTGTATATTCATTTATAATGATACCAAAAACATTTTTATACTATGTTTGTATGTTGATGATTTAGCTGCATTTTGTAATAATACAGAAATGCTTGAAAATACTGTTTCTAAAATTAAAAATGTATTTGAATTACATGAGAATATAAATTGAAAATTTTTTGGGAATGCAAATAGAAAAACTTGAAAATGGTATAGGTTTGATTCAAACAGGATATATTGATTCCTTATTGACTAAACACAATCTAGAAAATTGTAAAGCAGTAAAAACGTCAATCGTTAAAGGGGCAGATAAAGATTTTTCGTGTACAAATGAAAAGATTGACACAACTTTGTATCAGGAATTAATTAGGGAACTTTTATATTTAGCAAATAGAACATGTCCTGATATATCATTTGTAACAACTTATTTGTCACAATTTAATCATGTAACAGAAAAAGGGCATTATCTTTCGACTAAAAGGGTATTAAGGTATTTAAAAGGTACAAAAAATTTTTAAAAAACTTTTCTACAGCAATGATTTTGGAATTTTAAATGTGTATGCTGATGCTAGCTGGGAAAATGCAGAAAATGGTAAGTCATTTTCTGGTGGTACTATTTTACTAGGTGATTCGTTGGTTTCTTAAAAATGTCATAAGCAAAGAAGTGTTAGTCTCTCTACTTGTAAAGTAGAATTATTTTCTATTTCTGAAATTTGTAAGGATATTATTTGGACTCTTAATTTAGTACCAGAATTAAAATGTAAACAATTTTTGGATGGTGCAGTGACTTTGAATACAGACAGTCAAGCTGTTATCCAGGGGATCAACTGTGCCAGATCTCTACAAAATCCAGACACATGAACTTACGTTTCCGTTTTATGAAGGATTTAATAAAGGACAACGTCATTAAGTTGGAATATTCACAAACTAATAATAATTGCAGATTTTCTTACTAAGAGTGTCAGTGAAGAAAAATTATTGTATGCCTTGAAAATAATTTCCTTAATTTCCTGATGTAATGTTATATATTGTTCTTTTCTATTGAAAAAATGTTGCTCTCAGGATATGTGCATGCATATTAATTATTGTGGCACAGCTGTCTCTTCTCCTGACACATCCGTCATTCGAGCATACGGAGGTGATGATATACTATATGCTGTGTGATGGTCAATATGATTTGCTGTGTGCTCTTTTTTATTTGTTATTTGTTTAAATAAAGTGTGTTGTCCTAAATCTATAGATTTTTTACTCTAAATATGAGCCTCTGAACAACACTTATGACACAGGAAAAATGCATGATATCATTAAAACAGGGTTGCCACTCAAACAGGAGAATGAAATTCCCTGACTTTTCCAGGTTTTCCAGGTGTGTTTTAAGAAAATTCCAGTCTATCCGCGTAATGCACTTTGGCTGTGCTAAAAGGTAAATTAATTATGGTAACACTTGAAAACACAAAAATTTGCCAATTAGATATGACTTATATATTATCCTCAAAGATTATTATTATAACTATAATAGGAGTTGTTTTCTACAATGAAGAATTGAGATCAGAATCTGCTCAATGTGGATAAAAAGAAAAAAAATTTTTTTCCCTGACATTTTGCAGTTAAATGAAAGAAAGAAATCTATTTAATGATATTTTAAAATAAATTTAGGTATTTTATATTTATTTAGCTGAAAACATAAGCAAAAAATATGTGCATTGAATTTCGTGATGTTATGTCATCATACTGCTAGAATTAGTTTCAGGATTATGTCAGAGAAAATTTCCTGAAATTTGAAAGTTATTTACTAATAATAAATAAATTTAAGGGGAAGAAGCAACATTAAATGATATAATTAACATTAAAATAATTAAAAAACTGAATAATCAACGATATTTTGGTGAATATAGTTATATTGAATGGTTAGCCTAGATGACTGATTACTATTTTTTTTATTTTACTGTAAATGACAAATAAGGCATTTCTCAAAAAAAGTAGTTAAAAGATTTTGCGGTAAAATCCTACTATACGCTACAGCCTTGGCATGATTTTGAAAATTGCCGCCAACACCAAAATGGCCTGTTTGCTGCTCATCATAATGTTGCCAAATCCCGTGTGTACCGTACACCGAGGCTATGCTAACCTCCAAGAATACGTATTTTCTTTAGTTCAACATGCACTGCACATGCGCATGACGCGAGTATTTCGATTCTTAAGGTAAGTGGGAACCAAAGTTGCTGGAAACTTGTTTTGCCTTCTTTTTAAAAGCCAATCTGTTTGGAGCCGCAAGAATTGGCTCTATGCCAGCTGCTCGAGTGATGCTAACGAGCACCAAGAACGTGATCGGCTTCCAACGTTGGCGCAAAACTCGCTTTTTTGGGGGGATCGCTGTATAAAATTCCCCGACTTTTCCAGATTTTGACTAAAATATTCGAATTCCCCTACTTTTTTGGTCAATTTTCGAATTCTATGACTTTTTCCGGTTTTCCAGGCGGCATGACAACCCTGTTAAAATAATGCATAAAGCCCTGACACATTGCTGAAAATAATATAAATACTGCCGGGCAAAAATCTAACTTCAAAAATGACAACAGGCAGAATGGACTTCAAACAAAACTGTGTTTGGTTAATATTAAAAAATAATGCACATTTAAAAAGTACAATCCATAATTTTCTAAATCCATCTTAATTTGGAGCTCACGTTTTCATCAAGCATTTCAGAAAAATATATTTTAAAATATTAGAATGAAACAAATCAAAACTATATTAAATGTTCAAACATAAAATGAAAAGATGCAAGAAAAGTTAGTTCTCAGGCAGCCTTAATAATATTAATAATGTATAAAATGTACTTTACTTTTCATTATCATTCTGAACATTCTTTCTTATTTCAGCACACATTTCTTTAGCATTTGTACGTATATCTTCAGAAATACTGCCTTCTGGAACTACATTAGAGCAAGCTTCATCTATTTCACTATCTGTGTCTAATTCTGATTCATCCAATTCATTTTTTTCATCTCTTTTCTCTATGGATGATAAAAGATGCAGATACTCTACAGGAATTGATTGGCCAGATTTTTTAGCTTCTTGTATCGAAGCCATAATGTCATTTATGACTTTCACCTGCTGTTGCGCCATATGCAGTTTCCTGTCAATTTATAAACAAACAGAGAATTTTTAATTTTTAATCATTAAAAATATCAAAGAAGTAGTACATTTAAAAACAGACTATAAAATAACACACTCCACACAGAAATGCAAAAGCATACAAGTGCTTGTTTTCACTGAATACAAACAAAGCAAAATAATTTGTATAACACATGTATTATTATTAAGTACCTTCAGCCATAGAGCAGTTGTTCCCAATTCAGCCCGATCATGAATCACACACAATAGTTTGTGTGTGTACTAAATTTTTTTCAGTGATAAAACATTCTTTTAGGGGAAGATACAGAAGTAAAAACGTTTACAGTATGTTACGTGAACAATATAAATTAGGGAAAATAAAACACACATAGTATCTATTTGGCCACTGTTTGAGCAAGCAGTAAAAATTAGAAATTCAATTCGAATTCATTTGCGAGGTGTATAATACTTTTATGTGGTTCTGCTTGTACATATGTCAAACTTAGATTGGTAATTAAATTTGGTATACAAAATTTAGTATCACTCAAGAGAAGTTTCTGATATCAATTAAGTTAGCATCTAGTAAAGATGCCAGAGATCAGTTAGGTTAGTAGAACCTATAAGTTAAGCAATAGCTTGCTATCAGAAATTTACACTTAATTTTTGTCTTTGTAAGAAAGTGATGCCTAACAACATGCACAGCGATTCAAAAGTACTGTGGCAAATTAAAATATTTATTCCTATATAAAGTGATGCACTGCAAACATATTGACATGAACAAACAGTTATTTAAGTTTCTTTTCATCATTACAAATGCAACACAGCCCATATCATGATGATACTCAAGTTCTGCTCAAACAGATCACAGCTTATCCATAAAATCAACTTCTTCAGAGATATCAGTCATGTCACCAATAGTACCCATACCAACTTCTTGCAAAGATCAAGTTCGAAACATACTAAATTGTTTTTTCATATCAGTATGGTAGAAATATACAGTACAAAGTCAGAAATCTGGACATCCAATATGCAGACAGATCTAAAATCCGGACCTCAAACCCACAAGCAATTTTTTTGGTATGCTTTATGCATGCGAATTTGATTTTTTTAATCCCATAATAAAAAATGTGAAGAGTCCCGATTCTTAATTTCACTTAGGCACTAAATAAAATACCTTGTCATTGAAGAAACATTTTACCATAAATTTGTGAGATCAATACAATAATTTGGCTCTGTAGCTGCATATCTGCTTGGCATACATCTCAAACCAAAACATTCCACATAGATATATCGTTAATTTTACACCTACTGGTGTTTCATAGCTCTGACGCCAACCTGGCGAATCATTATTTATTATACTTTGCTTTCATCACTGCATGTTTATCAACATATGACAACTTGTGTAATGACTCATGCAGCAATGTCTAAATGTATTTTTTTTCTATTAGTAATTGAATGACAGATAGCATGGCAACCTTTTAGGCTGACATTACGCTTCACGATGATTACAGATTTAAGATAAATGCGCTAAAAAATGCTGACGAGGAAAATTTAACAAAAATTTCTTTTCATATGCTAAAAACAGACTTTGTTAATGAAACTCATTTGCCAAAAGATTACATTTAGTGCTATTTGAATAATGAATAATTGATATGTTATTCACATAAAACCAGAACCAGCGTCAGAGCTCATTTGGCCACAGAGTATAGAAAAGACAAAATTTTTGGATTTTCGAGAAGCACCGAGCAACAAAATTAAGGGATGAAAAAATTTTTATAATTTAGGGAAAGCACTGGGATCCAAAGCTTAGGGGCGGCAAAAATTTAGAACTTAGAGAAGACGGGAAGCATTCTGTAGCAGAATTTAGGAACCACAGAGGCATTAGACAGTATCTAGCACCGGCCATGGATTAGCCTTAAGTATGAGTGGGAGTTTATTTATTCAGGACTCAGTTTAGCCTTAAGCATGTGCAAGAAATAGATGTAGGTTATAATAAATAAATAAACTAATACAATTAAGGCTTAATTCAGTACGCGACACAAACAAAACAAAATTTAGCGGAACAACTTGTCTTAACATTGCTAATCTCATGAGACATACCCTATACTGCATAGAGTACGCTATTAAGCTAGGCTAAAGTTATACTTTGCTCATTTTAAGGAAGTTAGTTAATATAGCAAATTGTGCTCTTCCTTAATCTTGTAATTTGATCCAGCTTATTATTTTTTGCAGACTGTTAATATTACAGCAATTTTATGAAAATTAAAGGTTGAACTTTCAATTATGTCGAAAAGAGTTTTTAATTCTGAAGCTGCAACAGGACCTACAAATCGAAAACATGTTTCGATGTCCAGTAAACAAAAAGGGCTATTTTAGCATAAAATTTGCTGTATGGAGCATTGCAAGATCGTGGAAGGATGTGTCTCCAAATACTTTAAAAAATGGTCGGCAATATTTATGGCCAGCTACCATATTTCATGGTGAGGATGAAGATGATGATAGCCACGAATTTAAAAGTTTTCAGATATCGCAAACCAAAGGTGAAATTTTCTAATATGGATTTTATAAAGAAATGTGGAGAAACAGTAATAAATGAAGATGATATAACAGACGATTTTCATTGCAATGACAATGCCCCAATCGTCAATCAATTAACGGACGGCGAAACCTGTAGTATGGTTCTAAATCCAGAAAATTCTGCTACTGATAGTAAAGAAAGCGACACAGAGGTTATTGAAAATGAAAAAATTTGGATTGACAATTTAGTCGGAATTCTTTACAGCAATTACAGGACTTGTACAGTGGAACTTTGTAACTGAACATGAAATTTTGTCCGTTTATAGAATTAAAGAGAAAGTATTAACACAAAAAACAAAAGCAACTTAAACAACTTACATTAAAAGAAATGTTTAATAACCTAAACAAATAAATAATAAGTTTTTTTGGTAAATTTTGATACCCTTTAGATCATAAATGCTCATTATTTCATAAATCATGATTCCATATTTTTATAATTTCTGCATGCCATGTTACTAGATTTAAATTGATAATCTAATATACAGAAAAATCCCAAAACCGGAATTGCCGAAGTCCCGACGAGTCCGGATCTTGGATTTTGTACTGTATCAATATTTATGCTCTCAAAAATACTGATCACTCAATCACAGGTGATAACTATGACAGGGTTCACTGTATACACATGGTTCACATTATGAAAGATTTCATGCCTTACTAACAAACTAATTTGCAAAATGAATGACAGCACTATTAATTTGCATGAGCTATTTTTTTAAATTTCAATACAACATTTGTGCATTTGTAATTTTTAATTAAAATTTATAATTCTTCTTTTTTTATATTAATTTACAGAAATCAATTCATTACAGATTTTATTTACTTGTCAGAATGTTTACATTTTCTCAGGTCCACCTGCTAATTCATGATGAATGACTGGAATCCACCTTAATTTCCTGGACAAGAAAATGCATGATACTGGAATATAAACTTTAACTCACATTTCTATTTCAAGCTATGTTTTATGAAGTTCTGATACAGATTATACGTTTTTTAACTGGTATTAATCAAAAAATTAAATTATTATGCTCAAAAATAAAAATTTTAAACATGGAAACTTTGTGCATGTGTGCGTGTGTGTGTGTACAAAAACAAAGGCATACAAGTGTTGGAAATAATAATAAATGACAATTTTAACATATAACCTTATTTTATCTATTTTATCTTGAATTTCGGGATGATCACGCAATTTGTCAAGACCAAGAGGCAAAACTGGAGCTTGTGCTGCTGGCATATCTGCATCCTCATTAGCTCTTCCTTCTGCTTCATAATGGCGACGGGCAGGAAATCCTGAATTCTGTTCTTTCCTTACATTGTCACGTTTTACAGATGTTACTGATCTTGCACGTCTTAACCATGACAAAAAGGGAAAAAAAAAATTCAAAGAGCTCAGTATCTCTGCTTTTTAATTACATGCAAAAAAAAATTGAAAAAATTTCAAGCATTCATTTAAAAATAATTTTGGCCAATTGTATACAATTGACAATTTTATACAACAAATATACTTTAAATCTCTAAACTTATTACACTGCAGGTTAATTTCTTTAATAATTTAAAAAACAAAATGGTAAGAGATGTATGAAATTTGACACAAATAATATTTTATCCTTTTAATACTTGTGGATTGAAAAAGAACACAGAAATGAAGTTATGAGATTAAATGAAGAATACCTTGAATCTAGCCTACAAGAAGAAACATCAGATGATTCTAAATTAGTATCCTGAGAACGAGCTTCAGAAGAAAGAGCATTCATCATCTCTTCTAACTGTTGCAAGGTTGCTTGTAATTTCATCAGCTTCCTGTCAGCATCAAGCCCACTATGACCAAATCTAAAAAAATTACCAAAAGGAGTAACTACATAGAAATGAAAAATTCTTTAGAGTAAATTTACTTTGAAGAGATTGGCATACACTAAATAATAAATTTTCATGTTTACAGAAGAGAAAGTTGAAAACGTTTTGGGTAAAAGTTCAAGTTTCCTAAACGTTCATCAGTCAAAAGGGAAAAAAATCACAGAAAGAACTCTCTGTTATCCACTTTTTGGTTAAGAATGGATAGCAAAAAATTTTAATAATTACTTATGATTATGCATCATATAAGGTGACCTTAATTACAGAAATTAAAAGAAGTCTACTACAAGTACTATTAAACACAATAACAAATACCTTATACACATTTTTCTACAAGAATTTTTCCCATAAAATGCAGAAGAGTTCTCATGGTTGCCATTTTCTCAATACATCCTCTTTTGATAGGGACAGCCTAAGACCATATTTCAATCATGGTACTCAATATCACTGATAATCACATGACTATCCACAAAAAAGACCAAAATCGTCCAATACTATGAGTCAGGTGTCACTGCACTTTCACACCGCTGCTGCAACTGGAAATGCAGTTCCATGTCTCTATTAAATCCTTCACTTCATGAGATTTTTTATCATTTTTCTAAATTTTTCTTAATATTTGAAAAACCATCTCCAATTTAAATGACTAATAATTAATTACAGCAACTTACTCAAACTGTGATACATATACTTAGCAGAGAGCATGAAACCAACTTTCAAAGAAAGAAAAAAAATGGGGCAATTTTGGGGGGAACAGGAAAATCTTGCCTTCTGATTACCAGAAACAGTTGCTCATTCATGTTTGCAAAAATTTTTTCCTTTCACAGGAAACTTATATACTCATATTTTATTGAGGACATGTTGTTTTCAAACACAACATATGTATAACAATTTACTTTTTCCCAAAATAAACAAGCAATTGTATTACATAAATATACACCCTTCATTTTACTCTTCACTTTTTTTTTTACTGATGAACACTTCTGCATCACTGCTATGGATGAACTGATGCCCATCCCCCAAAACATAAGAGTCAAAAGATGTTTTTCAGCCATTTTCACACTGAAAAATATGAATGTGGCTCAACAGTCATAGCTTGTTAATTAGCAAAAACATAAAGAAGACACAGACTACTGTCATTGAAGATATAAATTATAAAAATGCTGATCAGCTTTCAGAATAAAAATCGTCATTGCAGAGACCTATTCATAACCATAAATAGTAGCATATGATAATAAATTAAGGTATAATCACAGATACCTAGCTTTTCAATTTTGCTTCAGAGGAAGTTACACCAATGTAATCACTCTTTTTTGAACAATTTAATGAAATCATTACTGAAAAGGCATTTTCATCTGACACACAAAAATCTGAACCTTGAGACATTTGGCTTTTACAGTAAAAATGAGGTTGTAAGATTTTATATTAATTAGGCCTGAATGTTCTAGGGAGAGCTTCTGGCATCCTCACAATACAGTTATGTACTATCACCAGCTCTGTCAAAGTTTTACTTCAGCTTTAGCCATTTTGCTATCAGACGTTTAAATATGTCATCTGAGGCTATGTTACATAAATTTGAATATAGCTTCATACTAAGTTATTTTAAATACCCCTAAGTAGTTGAGGTTCATCTGTAGCACAAGTGGCACCTTCTGTTAATTTAAAGCATTAAATAAAAAGGTTATTTTAACCTTCTTATGATTTTGTCATTGCTATAGACTAAAGTGATAACTCGTTTTCCAGTCTAGTACACTCTGAAGGACTATGAGCTAAGCTTTTAGCCACAGCAGAACCTTACATCTGGTAACCAACACTCTCATAAACCATGGCTGGTGACAATGCAACTTTTAGCCTGTCCCCCTCCAAGACTTCAAGGGTCTACTGCACCAACCAGACCCATAGAACGGTTTGGATTTACTGCAGACACTATGTGTGCATTAATGAAACCATTTCACCCTCTCTTTTATCTTATCACCCTCTCTTTTTTCCCTCTCAACTGGGTAAAAAATGTTTTAAAAAAACATTTTTTACCCAGTTGAGGAAATATGAAAGGTTTCTACAGCACTGAGTATATGGAGACTGGAAACTACCTCCTATGCAAACTGGGTAGTGAAAATTATAATTTAGTAAATACCAAACAAAGACTTAAAAGTTAACTGATTCTGAGAAAAAAAAATGTGGTGAGCATGTTATATGGAAAAAAACTGACGTAGAATTATTCAGATAATATTACTCACTAGCCGCTGCGCGGCCAGCCTTCGTCTGGCTTTTAAGTGTACCGGAAAAATGCTTAAAGAGAACACCAAACATTAAATTTGAAAACTGCACAGAATTTTACTCTGCAGAACAATTTTATCGAAAAAGAAACAAACAACAACGGAAAAAAATTCAGTTAAAAATGCATTACATATAAAAAGCATACAATGAAATAAGCAGTATCCCTTAATACAAATATTAATTATCCTAATAAATAAATTAACCAACTTCCTGCTGCCTTCTCTAGACAAACGTCCAGTATCCAAGAGAAACATTAAATTTAAAAACTGCACAGAATTATCACCCTCATTTTTCTGCGTGGCAATAGTGTTGATATCAGCAACAATGGCTGCGTGATATTGTTGTTCATAGAATGAGAGAAAATCATCAATTTGATACTATTTCATAAAAAAAAAAACTCATTCGAATTTTGAAAAATCGACGTGCACTGGCTCTTGTCTAGATGCATCTTGTGTACCAAATTTCATAGGCCTGGGTCTATTAGCTTACGCGCAGTACGAACGAAAGACACCTACACACACAGAAAGACTCGTCCTTTTAAATATAGATATATAAATTAATTAAACAATTTACCTTTGAAAAAAGAAACAATCTTTCAATTTTTTAGGCCTGGGTCTATTAGCTTACGCGCAGTACGAACGAAAGACACCTACACACACAGAAAGACTCGTCCTTTTAAATATAGATATATAAATTAATTAAACAATTTACCTTTGCAAAAAGAAACAATCTTTCAATTTCTTAAACTGTTCAATAGAGTGAAATCTCGCCTTGCTTTATAGCCCATTATGTCTTAAAATGACGCGATTTCGTCAGAAAACATAAAATTAAAAAAACAAAAACAAAAAAAAAATCTAATTCGAATTTCGAAAAACTCGCTTCGAGGTGCACTGGCTCATGCAAAAAAATCATGCAAAACGTTTCAATATCTTACAAACAGTGAAAAATATTGCTTATCCTAATGAATAAATTAACCAACTTCCCTTTGCAAAATCTTAAGAACTCAAATGGTATAAACAGATTAAGAACTTAAACAGATTCAAAAATATAATGCAAAACTTTTTTATAATTAAAGTTATAAATAGTTAAAACATAATATAAAATATTACAATGAAATAAGCAATATCCCTCGATACAAATGTTAATTATCCTAATAAAGTAATTAAACAATTTACCGTTGCAAAAAGAAACAACTTTTTAATTTCTTAAACTTTTCAGTCTCTTAAAAACAGTAACATAAGAAATACGATGAAAAATTGTTGCCAAACCGAAATTTTTAAAAGAATGAAACTATTCAAAACGATGCAATTTCATCAAAAATCTATCAACAACAATAAGAAAGGAAAATTGTTGCCAAAACTACATTTTAAAATATCTGAAATGTGAGAAGTGTATTCGGAAGCTTCATTTAAAAAATTTTTAAAAAAAATACAAAATATTATTATTTTTCCAAAATTCTTTTTTTAAAAGGAGTCGAAAGGATTAAAGTTCAACGTGTCCAAAAATCAAAGGAAAATTAACAGCACATTTTTTAAAATAATTTTTTTAAAAAAATTCCGCTGAAAAGGTGTTAAGTTCACCTTCCTAAATAAATTCCTATTTAATCGATTTATTGAAATACGAAATTTATTTTAAGTTCGTAAAATAGCTAAGTGTCCATTCTTCACGACAATGTAAAAATGAAATGTATAGAGTGAAATCTCGCTTTCCTGTAGCCCATTATGTCTCAAAGTGACGCGATTTGGTCACAAAACATAAAATAAAAAAAAATTCGAATTCGAATTTCGAAAAAACCGCTTCGAGGTGCACTGGCTCTTGTGTAGATACTCCTATGTACCAAATTTCTTGGCCCTGGGTCTATTAGCTTAGTCGCAACACAAACGAAAGACACACACACACAGACTCTTTGTTTTATTATATGTAGAGATAACTGTTGAAGCATAAAAAAGATTTTGTAGAGGTATGAAACACTGAAATGCTAGAACAGCTTTTCAAATTAGCTGTAAAATTTTAAAGTTGATGTATGTCAGTGCATATGCACAGGCAGGAATCCAATGAAAAAGTAGCAAAAATTTTGGGAAACCTATAGATGAAAGAGTTGGCAAATTTTATGACAAGAAATACTTTGAGGGTTGGCAGAAGTTTCTTTCCGTTAATGGCAATCGCCGAGCTAAATCTCGAAAAATGAAAGTGGGTGATGATAAGCAGAAAGTTTTAAACTAGGTAAGTGAACTGTAGGTCAGAGAAAAAATAAAATGATAATGATGATAAAAGAAAAAGACTCTCATATACTATTAAATATGGTACTAATTAATAACCTTTGAATCCCGACCATTCAAATTTTTTAAATGGAATTCTGTGAGATGCTTTACTGGACACAGGGATGCAAAATAGCTCTTTAGATGAAAAGTGCTTTTAAAAAACATTTAGAAGGTACAGAACATATGGCCACATTAGATCTCACAGTTATTTCATAGTCAACAGTATTGCATTAGCAATAAGGAGCTATAACAGACACAATAAGGAGTGCTAATTTCATAGAATCAAAACCAGGCCATGATAGATTATTCTGAAATTTAAGTGAGAAATAAAAAGTGCACATACACATTTCTTCTGGCCTGAGGGTAAGACGGACGGCCAGAGCACTTTGCTTCTTGAATGTCATAGTCCTTGTTTTCTGAGCTTTCGGTACCAAACCTTCATGGTGTCATATGATACAACCCAAAGGAAACGGCCCTGCTTCTTTTTACTGACCAGAGAAAAGTTCACATCTTTCTCACTTATTGTAAATGACATTTTGTGATATACAAAATGTCATAAAATGTCATTTACAATTTACGGAAACAATTTCGGTATTTAATTTTTTTATGCATAAAGTGGGTACTTCTTGTGACAATTCAGTTCTACCTGATAACTTTGATTCTTGGCTATAGTTCGAATATTCCATTAAAGTAAAGATTTTTTAGCACCATTGTCTCAATTTTATTCCACTCTTCTTTTGTCATTTCCTGAAGTCCATTAACTGTTCTTGGATGTTGTTTCCTAAGGCTTGTTGTAAGGTATTTTACGTTAACTAACCGATTATTATGATTTAAGCTTGTACTATAATTTTTTTCTTTTTGTATTCCTCATCAGAATGTAAAATAGTTGTGTATTTAAGCTGAGGATTTTGAATGTTTAGAAGAGAGCTTCTGGCAGCAATCTTGATGTTGCTTAATTTTGCCACCTCTGCTTATAGTCTGACTTTAGCATCTTGCTAGCTGAAGCTTTTCAAATAGGTGCTAGTAAATATCTGAGCCAGCCTAAATAGGTTATTTTATGCATGGTCTCAAACTATGTTACCTACAATGAAATTTAGCGTTCTGCTGTTAATTTAAATACCCACAAAGTAGCAGAAGTTTGTTGTAGCACAAGCTGTGGCCTGTCCTGTTCAATTCAAGATTATATAAAAAGGTCATTTAAACCTTCTTCAGTACTTATGATTTGGTATTATTGGGCTGCATCTGGTCTGATACTGGAACTACAGTCCTACTACCTACCAGACAAACAGCGAGCTATCGCTACAGTACGACAAAGATTTAAACAACCTTTTTATTAAACTGAACTTTTAATAAATCAGGCACAACACATGCTACAGAGACCACTACCTGTGGCGATGTAAAATGAATAACAACAGTCACTTTAATTCAAATGTTGATGAAGTAGTCTATGGCTGTACAGTGAAATAGCTAAGCTACACACTGACGCAAATAATTTACCGGCACCTAAGTTTAAAGTATCAGCTGTGATAAAATGAAAAGTTCAGATAATTACATTTAAATAAAGCTGGTAGAATTTAAGAGTGCGAGAAACTGTCAAAGATCCAAAAGACCTCTGCTTAAATGCACTAAACACTAATTTGCATTCTGGTTAAGAATACGGAAAAAAGTTTCAGTAAAGATCAAAATCATAATAATTGGTTAGTTAATATAACAACCTTACAACAAAGAAATAATCCACTATCAGTCTAGTAGATCTGCAGGACTTTAATACTAACTCTACATATGATATACTGCCACATCGTTTTAACAAACGCAAAGTGTAAAAGTCTACAGGAGAAGCTTCAGGTGATTTTACAAGTATTTCATTAAATAGGATACATGTTATTCTTGTTTCTGATTATTTCTTTGCTAAATAAATGTTGACTTGGACATATGAGTAGAATCTATCTTACGAAGCTCAACTTTACTAGCATACAGTCCATACACCACGAGAATTTCTTCTTCAAAAATTGGTTCTTAAATATTCTGTTGGTAGCACAGTGCTTTACTTAACACTGTTTTGAGTTTTAATTTACCATCATAACTAAATCCTGCAACTATCCCACTGAGGATGATGGGAATGATTCTCGTTGGGTTTTTCTGCATACTAAGAAAGCTATTTCAGATGGTTATTTTCATCAGTTGAGCAAGAGAAATTTGATCTTGTTTTTTCATTACATTCACTTAAACATACCTCTGCCTCATCAAATGTTACAACAAATTTCCATTTAACAGCAGCTAGGGTTTTTCATATTTTCTACTAATTCTAATCATTTTCATATAATTTGTTTTTCTTTCTGCAATATGCTTTGGCAAAGCGGGCAAACTTTAAGTTCAAACATCTTTTTTAACTTCAAATCTTTATGCACGATTTTACTTACAATGACAGAAGACATTTCCAGTTGTGATTCAATGGATCTTTGAGTTGGTGGATTTCTTTTCAGAATTACAGACTTCACTTTCTTGATATTTACTCACATTCAAACAATCTTAGGATGTTTACACTCTTTACAATTTGTTGATAAAAATACTTCTTCTTTGAAAGTGTGTTTATACACCCTTTCAACAATTCACCAGTTTTAGAATCCATTTTCAAACCAAATTTCTAAATCACATTCCAAAATAAAACAGTGGCAATGATTCTGTTGAAAATACCAAATCTTTATCTCAAAATGCTTACAGAAAAATTTAAATAGAAAATCAATTTCATAAAATGCGAACAACCTCCTGTACATTAGCTTTCTTCACCTATCCTCTACAACTGCAAAATAAGTTAAATAATCAATAGGAAGTTATACACACTTTATGGTTTCTGAATGGGTGAGTGACAGCTTTTAGAAAACTCTGTAAAGGAAATTAAAAATTTAATGTCTCTATTGCAAGTGGCATAAACAACTAAGGCCTGTGTTTGACCAATAGTTGTAGCAAATACTATTCAGAGAATTTAGGTTACCCAGCATAAGTTACTCTTTTGTTTTGTACAGTACATGCTTCTTGTCAGTTAAATTTCAATTTTATGAAAGTGAGCTAGGATGCCCTGAATTCTATTGTGACACACCCATGAAATACTGTTGCATTGTGACTTATCTCACATGTATGACAGCAACACCAGAACAAGCCCACGAAATTCATCATGGCAAGGACTGCAAGATTGTGCCTGTTGTTGGCAAGAATCTTGTGCACCACACAGTGACAGTACGACTCTGCTCAGTTCCACCTACAATTTTGATGGAGAACCCCGGGAGGATGGGTCCCCGAAGGACGGGTCCGAGGGTCTCCGACCCCCTCTTTACCTACCACAACCTCTCAAGAAGACTTTCGGCTCGCCGCGTTTTTAGAGTGCCCACATGGCCCACACACACTATATATTTATAAACATGCATGTTTTCTCCCAGATTCGAACCCACACTCTTAAGTAAGGCAGTCAGAGTCACTAACCACTATCCCAGTTGGGTGACACAATGAAATATAATTTGAAGTAATGATATCCAGTTAATTTGACTTAGATTTCTTATAAAGAGATTTCTTATACCACAGACCATGTTTTAAAGTTTATTACAGGTTTCTATTTTTATCCCAATCATTCAAATAAAAGAAACACAGCACTATGCTCAATTTGCACCTAAATTATACGAAGAATCTCAATGGAAAATTTTAAGTGAATAATTCAATATGAAAAAAAAACTGTGCTATTTTATGCATACATAAGTCATCTCAATGAAACATTTTTAGAATTCAAGCTCTTTTTCCCAAATTAAAACAAAGAATATTGATAAAAATTTCCATTTGGGTACACTTTTGCTTTAAAAACTCTTGAAGAAATAAATGTAAATATCACACAAAAATTTACTACAAAATTACATTCTTTTATTGCTTGTAACAGATCAATTGAAAGGCAATAACAGCAGGTTTCTTTAACAACCACTGTCATATTAAAAACATTTTCTTTCTAGACCTTTTTTTAATACAATACAAACTGCCTAAATAATTTTCAAAGTTATTATTAAAATTTTGGAAAACCTTGAGAAATTTTGTCATGGTGACACATTTAGTCTTTTAGTCATGAACAAGAACAATAATTAAAAAAAATTATAATCATGCTATTAAAGAATTTAATTGCATATTTCCCTATTTGAATGTCATGCATTATATTCATGCACAACAGTCCTGGCAGGCTCTTTCCTAAAAAAATGAATTTACAGAGATTTCATGGGCTTTATAATGCTGTTGTGCTACAAATGCAGATTTAAAGATTACAAAATATATAAACCACAACTAAGAATAGAAAATAACAGCATTACAAATACTTACTTTTCTCTTTTATCTTTAGACTGCTGCAACTGAGAACTTCGACTAGGTGGTAAAAAACTCTCTCCATTCTTTACTGCATTAGCAGAAACTGTTTAAAAAATTATAATAGCATAGTACTTATAATCTAATTTTCCTTGCAACTCTCAAAAAGAAGCAAAGAAATAAGTTGAAAAAAAAAAATACAGTAACTTACATGAAGTATAGTAGTATAATATAGTAGATTACCATAAGTATATAGTATAATATAGTTACTTACATGAAGGACTTTTTTTTTAACTTTGTAAAATACTATCTATCTCTATTTAATGCATATTTAAAGAATGCTTTATTTTTGGAAACTATGCCTCATAAAACAAATAAGTTATTAACAATTGAATATGGTTAAATTTTACATTTAATGAGCCTTTAACACTTAATTTTTCTATGGGTCTTCAAAAGGGTGGACCACTGGGTATTGGAGATTTTTTATATTTAAGCTGGAAACCCTAATGTTTGACATTTGTCATCTGCAGTCACTGAGGGTAATAAAAATGGATCTTAATGGGGAAAAAAATGTCATCATACTACAATAATTAATTTGAATATGTTTACTTTATAAATGAATAAAAACTGCCCAAGTGATTAATAACTTATTGTATTTCATTTTTAAATGAAATATGGTGTACGCATGGGCCACCATATATTATGTACAAAGATTACATAACTAAATGCATTTAGAACCCACCCAAAATAGGTCAGAAAATGCTGTTTTATTTTAGAACTCAATCTGTACATTAGTGATTGCAATAATTATTCTAAAAAGTTTGCAACCTGTAAATTTTATTCCATGACTATGTGAGAAGAAGAATAAAACTTTTCCTAGGGGCTGGTTCATATATGTCCCACACAATCACAACACTAAATAAGGTCCCCCAAAAAATTAATTTACTATAGAGATTTAAAATTTGCTGCTTAATGCTGAACAGGAAATAGCAGACTCCATTGATTTGTCTTCCTTGCTAATTAAATAGCTGACTAAACAGTTTTTATAAATAAAAGATTAGTCCGTATAGCCCATATGAAAAGATTTTACATCCTATAAGCAAATTTTTAATTAATTAGCTGAACAGTGATTTTAAAAACCCATTTTAAAATCACAAAAATGCAACCAATTTGAAAAGTTCATTCTCATTTATATATAATAAATAATACAAACGAAAAAAATGCTGAGCAATTATAACTATCAAAAATCTTATTCACTTTTTCAAAAAAACTAGCTTGTATTCAAATTATTACTCTCCCTCTCGCCACACGCAGCTCACCCCCCCCCCAAAAAAAATCCAACCCATCCATTCCATTGGTAACTAAACTAGCGCACATAATTTTCATATTTACTGACATTCTGAGAATATAAAAAATGCTGAAATTTACTGTAACTCCCCACACACTATATGTTGCGAGAAACTGCAGTCACTAACTAATGAAATTAAAGCAAATAACTTGGAAACATGCACAATTTTTCACAAATGTGATACTGATCAACCTTTGACAAATTGCACTGAGACATCCCAAGCTCCAGACAAGTTTTGTCTTCTAGGAAAGTACAGGCCCTACATATTGATATTCAAAAACATGATAATTTTGGTACAACCTTCATATCCAATAACCTGATGTCCATATTCTCATAAATACTGCTCATAATGAAAGCTTCCCTTGCTCTTCATTATGGGGATTAAAGGTTCCCCCCTAGTAAATTTAATATGGAGTATTTAACATTTGTAGTAGTTATAAAAGCAGTCTTATCTTTTCATTTTATATCTATATAATGAGCCATAAAGTAATGAAGTTTTATAATGATACTGGTTGCAGCCATAATGTGCAACTACTAGATTTCCCTCACTTAACAAATTTTAGTGCAACCTTTCAGAGATCACCAAAACAACTAACAAAAGTCTAAATATAAATGCAAGTATATCGATATCAAAAGTGTATATATATACATACACACACAAGGTTAGCAAGTAACTTCAGAGGGTTCTAGAATGCGTTCTGTTGGTCCAAATGAAATAAAATTTGAACTAAGGATAATTCAAATGATGGGCTTGACATTTATTAAATAAAAATTTTAATATCAATATCCGCCGATAGTTGGCCTTACAATAAACACAAAAACATTTAACATGCTTTATAAATGTTAAATAATATAAAAAAGTAGCATTACGACTGCTCAATATGGCCCACTTCATGTTCCACAATGAATCACAGAATCAGTTTCCTCAGCTGACCAGAGTGAGTCTGGCAGCATATCAAGAACATGGAGATGAATACTGTATTTCACATTTGGCACAGATGCTGGTCTTTCACAATGCATATTGTCCTTCAAGAAACCTCACAACCAAAAGTCCCATGGGGTGAAATCCGGCGAACAAGGAGGCCATGTTGTTGGAAAATGCCAGCTGATCACCTGTTCATTTGTAAAATGCTGTCTTAGGAACAGCTTTACACGACGATCAATGCGAGGAGGTGTGCCAACATGCATCAAAATTATGTCCTGAAGGCATCCACACAGTTGAATTTGTGGGATAAAAATATCTCTCAGCATATCACAATACTGTTGTCTTGTGATTGAACAAGTTTGGATTCTATTTGCAGTTCATCTTTTCAAAAGAATATGGTCCAGTCATAAAGGTAGCTGTAAAACCACACCATACTGTCACTTTTTTAGGATGCAAGGGTTGTGCCTGGATAGCGTGAGGGTTTCCCACTGCCAGAATATTTGATGGCCAAGTGACATCAACCACTATTCGAGCAAAGAACTAAAGTGCAAAAGTTTTATGAACCTCCGAGTCCTCATCCTCCAATAGGTACACAGATTTAATTTTGTAGGAATCAAAATTCAAAATTCACCATAAGATTTTTCACACTACTGCATATCCAAAACACAGGAAACAACTGGCTCACTCACACTACCATGTGACAACTGACTGTTGGCTTCAACGACCGCAGTAGCCACATTTTCGATGATAGAAGACTAGATATGCTTTTGTCCTCTACCTGGAAGAATGGCAAGTCACACAGTTGTTTAAAATGTTTTTGTCATCTTACATAAGGCACATAGTGTCACTTAACCTCTTTGTATCTGCTTCATACAACGAAATTCTATTACGGCTACACAGGAGTTCTGCGGATTCTGGAACTATTTTACCAGTGGCACTTTTTCTTGTAATGCAGGCATGATGTGCAGAGAAGTTACTAATGCTCATGCGGAATCTGCCTTCTTTTATTCAAATGATAATGACAATAGGCATGTGCTGTAACACAAATGATGTTTCACATTTTTAATATATGCAAATAAATACCATTTGTGTTATAGTCCTACCTAATGGCAAATTTTTGTACTAAACCTTTTATTTAATAAAATTTCAAGTGCATCATTTGAAGTACCTGAAGTTCAAATTTGGACCAATAGAACACATTCTGGAGCCCTCTGAATGGGAAAGCTTATTTCATACTAACCTTTCATATATAATAATTAGTAGATGACTTTATGACTAGAAGTTAGCCATAAATCATGGGATGTTATTAGTAATTACTTGGAAATGCTTTACTGCACAGATTCACAAGATGACATAATGGAAACAGATTTGATGAAAACAACAGATTAATTCATTTGTACAGGGATAAATACAAAGGGCTAGTTCTTTCCTTTGTTTAACTCATCACCGACATGAGCCTCACAGGGGAAATTAACTGGAAGTTATCTGATGTCACTGTGTTGCACCTGCTCTGATTTTAAGCGTTTAAAACTGCAGTTTCATTCCATTGCTAGGCGATTTGCTGAAGGTGGCATATTCCCAATTAATTTTAATCATATATATTTGTTTTCTAGTAAAGTAAATATTTTAAATAATTTTATATGCATATATACAGTTTTCGTCAGTTTTCCTTCTAAATTCTATATTGTAAAGTATCATTTATGTAATATGGCTTCTTGCACTGTAGCAACGTGTCATAATGCTTACAGAAATACAAAAGGAAGAGATATTGTATTCCATGCTTTCCAAAAAGACAGTTTGCTTTTAACTAAAGAATGGATACATAAATTTCGAAAACAGGCTTCTATTAATATGAAGATTGCAAGCGAACATTTTCTATGCAGTGATTATAAAGATGACATGAAAAGTCATTTGCTTGGATTGCTGCAAAAGAAACTGTTGAGATGCAATGCTGTGCTGAAAGTAAATCTACTTTTGAAAGTACTTTTGAAAGACTACACGAATTAAGTCCAAAGAGAATTCATTTTGAGGCTGAAAATGAAACTAATGATGACAATAACAAATAAAACGTGAATGATTTTAAAATAAAACTCACAAATGGCCTACTACTTAAACAACTTGTAGCTGTAGTGTCTATGCAAGTAAGCATTTACATAAATTTCATTTAAATATGTTTTCATTTAAAATATTTCTGGGCAACATTTTAGAAGTTAATGGCATATTTCAAATGAGAACTGATTTTGTTAAGCACTTGTTATTCTTATTCTATTCTTTGAAACTAATTATTGACTTGATTTCGTGCTACCTGAGCATTTTAGATTAATTATAAAAGTGTTAAACATCAAAGCTATTGGCATAAAAAGACCTGTCTCCTTCATCTCTACTTTTGAAAAATTAAATAATTTTTTAGGTACTGTGAATAAAGCTGTTTTGTTAAAATTAAGATAACAGTCTTACATTTATTTATTTAAATTTATTATAGAGGTAAGTAAAGTTACAAAATTATTTAAAAATATCTATTATTATGAATCGGAAG
>KK121126.1:256750-307888 GCA_000611955.2 Stegodyphus mimosarum | reverse complement strand
CGGAAGAGAAATATGGCAAAGTAAAATTTACAATTAGACAAAAAATCAACCTTAGATTAGGAGAAATTTTGAATACAGCCATCAATTTCAAAGGCAATCAAACATAAGTTCTTTAGCAGCAGAAAAACTAGAATTGTTATATATGTTTAAAACTGTTAATCTAAAGTTGTTTTTTTTTAACTAACTTTAAATAGCTGTTATTACAGTTATCTTAGAAACAGTAGTATAATTTTCTCAGAGATAAAGAAATGATTATAAATAAACACGCATTTAAAAAAAAGAAAAAAAGTTTTTTAAGAAAAGGAACTTTACTTAAAAAGAATAGTGCATTTTATGCATTTTACCTATTATTTTAAAATTGAGTAAGTGTTATTAAACTTTATAATGTTCATTGTAAAATGTATACAGTAGTAACTTGATAAGCTAATCATGTTCACATTCAAAAGCATCCTCCACACTTGTATATAATGGATTACATTTCTAGAATAATGGACAAAGCAGAGCGATGAGAACACACATTGCCAGAAGCAAGTGAAGCAGAGGAAAAAAGAAAGCTGTGCAATAGTAGCAAGAGTATTTACACATAAGTTTCCTTAATATGATTGGACAAGAGCTGGCACAATGCGGCATGATTAGCTAAGGAAATATGAAATGTATTAATTTTCAAAGATGCAGTCCAGAAATATTATTGTAAACAATTAAGAAGAGAAAGGGGAGATAGCCAGATTCAAATGGTGAACAAAAAAGAGTACTGCCAAACTAAAGTTCAGAATTTTCAGTTACGCATTTTATATCTTACATATCCCTCTTCTTCAAAGAGTAAAAGGCTTAATGGTAGAAGAGCCTTTTTAGAAAAATCATTAACAGTTAACAAAACAAGAGGCTTAAAGAAAAATCATAAAATAATTATCTATATTTTGAATATAACATGTTTTACCAATGGTATGGTTTGGTTTGGTTTATTTGATAATGGCAAAGCACTCAAGGCCTATCTGTCTAAGGGGAGAGATGCCTTTGTGGAGGTCTTTTTAAGAGAACTGGCTTGTATACACATTACACATTGGAAAAACAACAAAAAGCCTCTGCAGCCTGCCTGTTGTTGGGAATCAAACCTCGGGACTACCAATGTTCAGCAATTTTACCGCTCAGCCACTGGTGGGCCTTTTTTGGCCAATGAATGCAAATTTTTTTAGTTCTACTGAAATTTTCAAACCATTTTTTAAAGCTTGCCAGAAATAATTAGAAAAGTTCACAGTTCTTAAATCTTCACTTTAATATTACACAGTCCAGTCACATTAATGTGACCACCACGTACTTTCCATGTCAGAGTTAAATAACCAATCACAGAAGGCAGGTGGCAGCACAGTGCAGTTGAGCGTATATAAAGGGTGTGTGAGGGCTTCGGAAAACATTTCAATCGTTGGCGTAATGCAGAAACGAAGCGATTTATCCGACTTCCAAAAGGGCATGATCATTGGCTTTCGGGCCAAGGGTGGAAGCATTTCCGAAACGGCTGAGTTTGTGAACTGTTCGCGTGCCGCCGTGGTAAAAGTGTACCGTGCATGGCAAAATGGGACTGTCCAAAATCAGCGACGTGGCAAATGTGGTGCACCACGGGCCATAGATGACAGAGGCGAACGACGGTTGCGGAGATGCGTTCGGGCAGATAGACGGGCTACCGTTGAGCAACTGACCACCAAAATGAACCAAGGGGCTACCAAAAGTGTCTCCCAAAGTACTATTCAGCGAACATTGCTGCGTCTGGGCCTCCGAAGCAGACGCCTGGTTCGTGCACCTATGCTGACTGCTGTTCATCGACGGCGAAGGCTAGAATTTGCACGCCAGTACAGCAGCTGGACGTCCACTGAGTGGCGACAGGTTGCGTTTTCGGATGAATCGCGTTTTATGCTCCATCGGACAGATGGACGTTGGCGTATAAGGCGTGAAACCTCTGAAAGGAACCACCCTGCAACCATTGCCGGAACGGTCCAAGCTGGAGGCGGGAGCATTATGGTCTGGGGAATGTTTTCCTGGCATTCTCTAGGTTCACTGATCATTGTGGAAGGCACAATGGATCAATACAAGTACGCATCTGTCCTTGCGGACCATGTTCACCCCTACATGCGCATTGTTTTTCCTCAGGATGATGGCATCTTCCAGCAGGACAATGCGAGGTGCCATACAGCTGCCAGTGTACGTGCGTGGTTCGAAGAGCACCAGGATGAGTTTACCGTCCTCCCCTGGCCAGCAAACTCACCTGACTTAAACCCAATCGAGCATCTGTGGGACCATCTCGATCGAGTTGTTCGCGCCATGGATCCTCAACCGCGTAATCTAGCGCAGCTGGCCACGGCATTAGAGTCGGCATGGCTCAACATCCCAGAGAACACCTTCAGGGACCTATGTGACTCTCTTCCTGCACGTCTCGCAGCAGTCCGCTCTGCGAAAGGTGGTTATTCTGGCTTTTGACAGATGGTCACATTAATGTGACTGGACTGTGTATAATATAATTTTAATAGTCCTTGTCTTGAAAGTCCTTTGTAAAAACTGTTGTAGTCAATAGAAAACCAAAAATTGTATTTTTCATATTCATGAAATTCTATTAAAATTAATTATATACTCATTATAAAAAACTCATATTTTTTTACTATAAAGCAATATAAAATGAACTTTAGAAATTAATAACATAGAATCTAACAAAATACAATACAATTACAAAATAACTTTGACAAAGATGGGCATGCTCTCACAAAGCAAATCAGCATAAGTACTTGCTGATGGCTGTGGGAAGATAAGAAGTACAGTCATACATCTCTTCAAGTTACATAATTAAAATAAAAGTATAAATATTTTGCTTTGAAATCATAATGAAATTTTCCCATTTGAAATAAAATATTAGGTCTTACAAATTTTGTAAATAAAAATTTTACAGTACCCTACAATAATAATATGGACTTATAATTTTGTAACAATTAGGTTTAGCGTCTTCATAATCAGAGAAGGCTTTTTAAAACTTTTTACACAATGTCACATATATAATTTTCATACAATGTCGTAAACATAAAAATTTTGTATGCCCATTACTTATTTTACATAATCACGACAAATTTCAACTTGCACTTTAATTGAAATTGTATTACTGAAATTATGCTTTTCATTAAGATAATTCTAAATTTCCTTCTTTAAGCAAAACTGGAAGATTCTGATGAACAGGGTAGTGGTATTATGCTTTGAGGGATATTTTCATGGACATCTTTGGGACCAGTGGTTGTTGAATATAATACGACAGTTGCAGACTATGTGAACATACAGTTGCTCCTTAAGTGAAATGACCAGTTACACCCTTCACAATTTCTGTCATTTTCATTGGAAATGGATTATTTCAGCATTACAACACTCCATTTAGAAGGCTGGAATTGTGAATAGTAGTTTAAGAAACATTCCAATTAATGTCCTGGTGTAACACGTCGGATATTAGTATTATTCAGCATATACGGGACGTCAAGAAGCATCAGTTTAAAATTTACAAGCCACCACCTCCTAATCTATGAGAATCATGTGTCCTCTACTTGAAAATCTACTACAATCTTCCTAGATTTCTATTACAATCTACAACTGCTCAAGACTTGTTACTTACATACAATTACTACCTTTAGTTTGGTTTATTTGTTTATGGCAAAAGTGCTCAATGGTTATCTTACTAAGAAGGATGCCTTTGTGGAGGACTCTCTAAGGCAACTGGATCATATACACATTACGCATAGGGAAAACCATGAAAATACCCATGCAGCCAGCCTGTTCAATGGGATTTGAGGACCGGAACGAACTACCAGTGCTCAGCGACTTTATCGATTGGCTGTTGGCTGCTGGTTGGCTCAATTCTGCTTTTGGACAATGTTTAGGTAAAGCACAACTGCATTTAAACTCAAAATAAAGAAAGAGCCACAAAAAAACTTTGTAAGACGCATAAATTCTTTCCAACTGAATTTCAAATGACTTGTTTTTTTTTTAAATATTATATTACTATTGATTTACAAACGTTCTAAAAAATAAAGAGCATTCAACAACATGTAAGCCAACAAAAACAGAACACAGTACATGTCCATGAGTCAAACGCACAGAAAGCAAAACTTCAAACTTGTGTGCATCTAAAGAGTCTACATTATCACCAATCGCCTTTCAGTGACTTAACTACAATTGATAAATCAAATTTAGTACAATGATAGCCAAATTATTTTGACATTCTTTGTCACTGCTTCAGACAAAAGTGATAATGCATCTTTCAGTCTAGCAATGTTTGAAGTATTTAAAACTGCCCTTTAGAATGCATTTCCAATTAAAGATAGGGCCAATTTGGAAGCAGAACTTTGTGGTAAATGCCAAAGGAACACCAGTGAGTTAACTGATTTTATTCTAAGAAAAGTACAAGAAGTAAATTTGTTATACACACAAAATGTAAAATGACATAGAAGTTACTCAAATAGCAACCCAGGTTGTTGCTGCAAATCCAAGATTTTCTTATTCAGGAAGATTCTTCTTGAGATTTCAGAGCTGCATTTCTACGATGTTCAAGAAGTCATTCTCATAATCGTAATTTTCGTCATACTACAAACCATGAGAAATCCTATGAAAAAGTAATTTATGTTGGCACCACCAAAAATTTCCTTCTAAAGCAAAGAAGTGTATTCTAACCTGAAATTTTCAGGGCAATTTCCGAGGTAAGAAGTAACAGCGAAAAGTAACAGTACGGCTTGCTTCTAGTTCTCGTTGCCTATTTGTTCCTGATCACAAAACCAATATTAACTTTTTAATCAATACAGGTAGAGATTGTTCCTTAATTCCAACCTCAAGATCTGATAAAATGACTACTCCTATTCAAATTTTTCTACCAGCAAACGGTACTAAGATGAATGTATATAAACAAAAGTTATTATCCTTAGATTTTGGTTTAAGAAAACAGTTTATCCTTTTTATGTATGCAATGTTCAAACTGTTATAATTGGTAGAGATTTACTACATTATTTTAACCTCCAACCAGATCTTAGAACCTGTCGTTTACACAGCACTTGCACCAAATTAAATTCTCGTGGTATTTTGCATGTTGCTAGTATATATTCTATGAAAACTGTATTTTGTAATAATAATGATTCTAAGCTGTTGAATGAATTTCCTCATATTGTTCAAGCTACATGTGCAAACTAAATTTTCAAGCTTAGCATCATATTGAAACGTTTGGTCCTCCCGTTTTTGCCAAGCCACATCGGCTTGCACCCAATTGTCTGAAAACTTCAAAAATGGAATTTCAGCCTAAGTTGGATTTAGGCCACATTCGTCCATCCATCAGCAATTACAGTTCACCACAGCATATAATCCCTAAAAAAAGATATGAATGATTGGCACCCTGTTGGTGATTTTAGAGCCCTCAATGCTCAGATCAAAAAGGACGAGTATCCAATCCCTAGTATTATTGATTTCACTAGTGAACTCCATGGGTGCAACATATTCTCCTGTATAGATTTAGTCAAAGCATTTCATCAAATTTTGACTGCTCCCAAGGATTTCCATAAAACTGCTATCTGTACACCATTTGGGCCTTTTCAGAGCACTCACATGCAATTTGGTTTGTGCAATGCACCAAGCACTTTTCAGAGGTTTATCGATGAAGTGACAAGAGGTTTTTAAGGGTGTATATGCATTTCTTGATGCTATTTTGATCGTCTCAAAAAGCAATGAAGAATATATTGAACATCTACAGCTATCTTTAAAAGATTAGATCATTATGGTCTAGCAATCAAACCTTCAAATTGTACATCTGGAGTTCCTACCTTAGATTTCTTAGGATTTAAAGTCTCTAAAGAAGGTACTTCTTAAATTCAAAAGCAAATTGATGCAATTCCTAAATTTCCTAGACCAACAAGTCTAACAAACCTTGGCAGATTTCTTAGCCTATTCAATGACAAATCTATCAGGAAATTTCGACACATGTTAGAATGTTGCAACTTCGTCATATCCACTGGCCAAAAAACACTAACATTCTTTTTTAGACAAAAAGCAGAAAAGTGCTCACCTCAACAACTGAGACACCTAGATTATATCTCTCAATTTTACACTGATGCGCAATACATAAGGTAGGAAAAATGTTATTGCTGACACATTCTCCCGCATAGAAGTAGATTCTTTTTCTTGCTCATCTATTCTGGATTTCAACCCGTTAGCCTCAGCACAACACACAGAAAATGAATTACAACAGTTTCTAAATTCAAGATCTTCTTTGAAGCTCTCTAAACAGTACTACCCTCTTGAAGACATTTATCTCTACTGTGACTCCACAACCGATGTTCCTCATCCTTTCATTCCCTTTTCATTTACACCTATCATCTTCCAAAGTATTCAAACCTTTCGCATCCAGATATATCTGCCACTTCAAAACTGATAAGCAAGTGCTACATTTGGCCTCACGTGGTTACTTTTATCAAGCAATCCGAGAAGGTTTGTGAGAAATGCAGTGACTTTATTGGCCCATCACCAATTTCTGAAAGTTATCAGTCTTGTTTGATCATCATCGATCACTTCACATGATGACCCGAAATAACTTCCATGTCTGATATGTTGGCTGAAACAATTTGTGAAGTTGTAATTAGTGGATGGATAGTTCATTTTGGATGCCCTTCCAATATCACTAGCGACCAGGGTTGAAACTTTGAATCGCATCTTTCCAGGGAGTTCATGCACCTGCTAGAAGACACTCATCATGTTCGCACCACTGCCTATAGACCTGAAGCAAGTGGAATCAATGATTGGTTCCATCGACAACTGAAAAACAGCATAAAAGTGCAAGAGAACCCTCACTGGACAGAATCATTACCTCTTATACTTTTGGGTATTCGACCTTCTGTCAAATACCACATCCAAGCAACTTGTTCTGAGTTACTCTATGATACTACCTTAAGGCTGACTTCAGATATCTTATTCTCAGGTCTGCTTTCTCCGCCATCCAAGACACCAACATATATTAATCTCCTATTAATGCAATCTCCGATTCCCATTGCAACATCAAAACGCTGTTCAGATACTGTCCACATTCATCCATTCTTAAAATATGTTTATTTGGGAACTAAGTCAAGCCTCTTCTTCAACAACCATACTCAGGTCCTCATCTTGTCATTTAGCCACATGACAAAACTTTTATTGTCTCCATGTACAGTAAGAATCAAACTGTTTAAATTGATAGACTCGAACCTGCATTTTTTATTAGTGATAAAACTTCAGTCCATAAAACTAAACGTTCCAGTAAGACAGACACATTGAAGCCATGTCAATTATTCCTATATCACAAAATCGGGACAACACGACAAATTCCCTCAACATTTGTCTACAACCTACCACACATAACTTGTACAATTTCAATTATATTTCTTTTTCTTTGTATCATTCGGTCTCCCTTACTGAGGGTTGCTCTGTGGTGTTGCTATGGAAATGACACAACCAAATAAGATGAAATGCTAAGTTGCTGTAGAAACAATGCACGAACTTTCAGTTATAAAATAATTATTAGAACTGCAGCTCAGTATCAGCTTGAATATTAGAAGTGACTGCCGTATATTACCAGTTCATATAAAAGTTACACAAACAGAAACTTAAATCTTTGTTCGTGGACTGGCAAAATGACTTAGCAGTTCAGTTTCCTTGTCGAAGTGTCATATTATATTTAATAAAGTTTATAATTTTATAAATACGTCTTTGCCTCACTATAAAGCAACTGCAACTGAACACAGGCACAACACTGTTTAAAAAAAACTTTTAGAAAGCATAAGTCTTTCAATTCCACAGGATTCAAAGTGATAAGGAAAACACTGTGAATATGTACGGAGAATGACTGAATGTGCATGTTAAAAAATCAGCAGCGAGGATGGGGTTTTCTTTTTTTTTTGTGTGGTCAGAAATTCACAGGGAAATGTGATTTTGGTGTTCCGTTTCTTAAAACAGTCTGGCGCAAAAATTCATTTTCAGGAAGGTACAAAACACGTGAACATGGACAAGCTGTCGGAAAAACAGCTAAACACAGGAGCTTTTCACTAGAAAGAACTGCACCCAGAAGGAAAAATGAAGTTGGAGCAGCTAATAAGAATTTTTTTAGAATTATTGAATGATACCCCACAGATCACTGATATGGTGAGTCCCTCGATCGAAACAGGAAATAGCCCCTCCATCTACAACAAAATAGTACTGCTGCTATAAAGCTACAGAGGTCATAGAAAGGCATATTTCGGACATGCTAAAAATACAAAATTATCATCTCCCCCAAGTAGTCACTAAGATAGCTCTGTAGTACTGTGTAGAAAAAAAAAATTATGTTCCACCTACGGTTTTCAGGCCTAGTGATTCACAACAATTACAGAAAACAGCAAAGTATAACAAAATACCCAGTTCATCATTAATAAATGATATAGCAAGGAAAATTAAATCTACAAAATATATAACTGCATTAGGTCTCATACCTAGGTATTTTCAGATAAGTGTGAAACTGGAGGCATGCCAAAAAATGCATTTATTACCAGATCAGGGGTTTGTGCCTTATCAGAATGTCGTGTGGCCCACGTGGAGACCATGCTGCATTCCAAAGGGCATGGGGCATAACCTAAGGCCTTTACTTCGTAAATCAACATTCATATACTTAGATGACATAATTGTCCCAAGTAACACAATTAATGACCATTTTCACAAAGCTTTTCTCGCTTCCAAAAGGAAAGGTTTAAAAGTGAACATCTGTGTAAAGGTGGCCAAAAAACTTCAGCACATGGTTATAACATATCTGAGAGGGGAATAGAAACCTAGGCTTCAAAAACTGCAGGAATCAAAGTTACCTGCACCATAATTTAGCGAAGAAAATGGCAGCATTCCGGGCTTGTGATCCTATTACAGAACATCAGTTAAAGATTTTGTTCAAATTGCACAGCTCTTTCTAAATTCACCTGGTTGGCAAAAGCAAAGATTTCTTTCTAAAATTTTAAAGCTGCATTAATCTAGCCCACATCGTCAAATTTCCTGAAGCATACTACGAATTAGAAATACCAAAAATGCATCTGATTTCACAGTAGGAGCCATGCTTATGCAAGATGGGCAACCAGTAGCATATCTTTGTAAAACTCTTAATTCAACTCAAAGATATTGTGCTGCTATTGCGAAAGAAATCCTAGCAGTACTGCTGGTCAATCAAAAATTTCGAGTTCATTTGGGCAAGGAAGCTGTTACCCTATATACAGACCATGGAGCCATCGAATGTCTGTATTCTGGTAAAAATCTGTTGCCCAAACTCAGAAGATTAGCCCTTAAATTACAAGAATACAATTTAAAAATTTAAACATACAATGGAGAAAGAAAACGTAGTGGTGGATGCCCTGTCAAGGACTATGTTAGCTGATGAGGAGATACACTTAAAATGTGCCACACTGAATTTAAAAATATTAGACTTACAAGAAGAAATATTACAGAACTGCAAATAGATTCAGTATTTTAAAATATCTATGCTTATTTGAAAGATCCCTTTCTCTTCGAAAATGATAACATAATTGGAATTAGGAATACGGCCGCCAACTATGAAATCATTGATAAAATGTTTTTATCTGAAACGGACATCTAAGAAAAATTAAGACAGGTTATCAAAGTGAGTTTTAAGTATTTTACATGAACTGCATAATGTGCCTTGTCAGGCCATCTCTGAATAAGAAAAGCAGTGTACAGAGTAAGGCAAGCAGCTTATTTTCCACAGCTATGAAGATTTCCAATGGGATATGTCAAGTCCTGCAACACTTGCCAATTAATTAACAAAATGAACTATATAGCTGGGTTGAGTAGGGGAAACAAACATCATCTCATATTCTGTTATCATGCCCCAAACGTTCGAGAGGACAGATTAAGAAATTTCAAATATATCCATTTTGCAATAGTAAAATACCTCCATGCATTTTCCATGACCCAAATCCAATCCTAACAGTGTGGCAGAGAGGTTTCACTAATGACCCTACCATTCAAGGTAGCATTATGGTATGGGTGCAGCTGTTACAGCAAAGCATCTTTAAATAACTCTCAAATTATTCAATTAACAAATACATTTTATTATTTTCTTCTTTTCTCTGCAAATTATTCTTTTTAAAATTTTGCAGCAAGTTTATACAATAAATAAAAAACCATAATTAAAAACAGATGATTAATAAAAGTACACTGGATATAACTATACTTTGAACAAACAAAAAATTTGAGAAATTTGAGTTTACAGTTTCTGTTCCATGAGAAAATGAAAAGCATGATATGATTTTAAGCATTGTACGTGATACAAAATTTAAAATGAATAAAACAGAGTGCACATTCTAAACAGAAAGAAAAATATGTTAATTACCAGTATCTTTCAAATAGCATAATTCTTTCAAAAGTTCATCATTCATTTTCTTCTTTTCCTGCAGTTCAATTAATTTGTTCTTCAGCTTCTTACGTTCTAGTTCAACAGCAGCAACTCTCTGTCCTACATCAGTAACATCATCACAGTCATCAGAACTTACAGAGTCAGTCTACATATGAGAAAGAAAGTTTAATTATATAAAGTTTTTTTTTTTGTCTTTATTTAAGATTACTGTTAACAATTCAGAAAATTTACATACATTTAAGTAAGTAAACTATTATCACAGATTTAGGAAATAAAATAATTAATTAGATTTCCTGAGAAACATGCACTAAGTGCTTAAAGCTCTGGAATATTATACTTCACTACACACAAAATTATAAAATACATAAAAAAATCATAAAAATAAAAATATCCCTGTTCCAGCTATGTTAAACTTACTGTTGAACTCTGTCAGCCCACAGCCAAGGAGGTAAACTGCTATAAAATATTTATTAAATAAACAATGAGAAGAGGTTCTCCAGCAAAATACAAATAAAAAACTACTATCCTGCTATACAAAGAAAATAAAGTAACATAAGACTATAATAAATATAATGTTGCTACTTGGGAATCTTTACAGAAGAGTCATTCTCACAGTTTGGTGTCATAATTATAGAGTACATTTTACTTGATGAAACTTAAGAAAGTATATAGTACATTCACAAGCCACTGAAGTAACAGAGGGGACAAAAATAAAAATGCATGAGTTTGGCAAAATGTGGTTAGTTATTTATATTACTCTCTGACCATAAAAAAAAATTCTTGTAGTGAACATGTTCCATGAATTTTAAAAAAAAAATGCATGGTAGGATTTCCTACCGTAACTAACCTCACACAACTCTGAGGTAATAGAAAATAAACAACAAACAAAAAAGCATAAGTGGATAAAAGGTGACTACGTATTTACTTCGTTCCCTGATAATAAACCCTATTGTGAAGATGGGTACTATCTCACGAGCTAAGGGAAAAGCTTCTTGTTTGGATTAAAAGGTGGGTTTTCCTAATTAAATTACGCAAAGAAACATTAAAAAAAAAAGTCTCAAGAAATTGAAACAAAAGAAAAAGATTCCATTCAGTTAAAATTATGCTCAATACAGCTGTGTAATACAAATCTGCACTCTTCGTTTAATAGTTTTATATACCCAAGCATATAAAAACCAGTTCAAAGAAATGTCAATTAATTCATTAATTGCTGCTAGCTCTAAAATGGTTTTGATCTGTACATTCATGGTGAAACATATGACTTTGACACACAATGGAACAAGTATAAAATACAGTAAAAAAATACTACACGAGTTAAAGACGCATGCATTCATTACAGCAATAGAAAAAGAAAAGCTTTTTCTGCCATAGTTAGTCTTAAATTAACAAAAATATAAATGGCAGAAAGAAAATCAAATGACTGCAAACTACTAGTCTCATTTTTTAAATGTAGTCTTTACATTTTATTTCTTTTTTTTAACAATGAGTTTTGGATGAAATGTACGTTTTCACAGCTTGCTGAATTTGAAATATTGTTTCTAAGAACATCAAATGGAAACAATACTTCACATTTTAGCTGCATTAATATAAGAAAAGACAAAAGAGACATGTTAACAAAGTATTACAAATTCTTTTTCCACATAATATTTTGACGTTTATTGCAGATTTAATCAATGTGCATGTTAAGCACAATAATGATTAAGAACTTGCATTAAGTCAAATAGCTATGAATGTAGACTTCGGATCACAAATCACATGCTCCAGCTCTGGGAACTAAGCAAAAATTCTGCATCTGTGTATGCCATATTAATGAAAATTAACAAACACTCAAAGTTTGTGCTCCACACAGCAAAATAAAAATTCAAATACACTATTAGCATAATGCGAAGAATCTACTGAAATCTATATGATAAATACATATGTATACACTGTGCCCACAACATCCTTACCCCGCCTCTACTTTAGCAATCATTGTAGCAGACATGCACTTCCACTTACAGAAATGCTTTAAATAAGGAAATGAATCAAGTTTTCATATTTTTTAATTTTTAAAATTTTATTTTGTATACAATATTTTTACATTACTCTGGCACCTGTACTTACATTGAGGAAAATTTTGTACACATTACAAAAGATAAAGAACAGAAAATTTGACTCCTAACAACAAAAACTGACACAGACATTTAATTTTAAAATTTGTTATAACTTGACATTATTTCAGTTTGCATTGAAAGGTCAGTTAATAAATAAATTAGGATAATCAGCATCAATTTTTTTCTCCTTTAAATGGCATTGAAGTATATTTTTTTTTATTTACCAGCGTCTTTATTTATAATTTTGTTACATTTGGTATTCCTAGAGAATTTTCATGCAAGAAATTAAAAGTTTTCAAAGTAAAAATATGTCTTTAGTGTTCTCATGGCATTTTATTAATTTAGAAACATAATCTAGTAACTGTAAAAAATTAACTAAAGTACAAATACTTTTCATTGTCAGTTAATGCAAATAACAGTGCAAATTGGCTACGTGATAAAACTTGAAACTAGAAGCTAGTGTTTTCTAGAACTTACACTAAGATTCCGTTAAAAACACACACACACACACACACACACACATATATATATATATATATATTAGTTTCACAATGATCTGCATGGAAATGCTTGTCACAATCTCTTATCATCACAAACCTTTCCTGATGATGTTTCATTTTTAATTATGTACAAATGAAAACATTTTTCTCATTTTTTGTACAGTCCTTGAATATAGTTCCTATCTTTAATATCAAATGCCACTGTCAATTTTTGTACAATGGCACTCACATCTCGTGTGTTTTGTTTTTTATAATGAGCACAAAAATTTTTCTTCTAATTTAACGTTTAGGTAGTGAAGAAATGCATAAAAAGTTAAATTTCATAATTGTTATGAAATTGATTTTTATAATTTAAAAATGTCAAAGGATTAATCTTTGAATCATTTAAAACACTTTTGTACTGGAAGTATATGCCTATGGCCAATGGTTGTAAAAATGAAGGCTGGGTAAGGACTTTGATGAACATGCACATAGAGATACATAAAATAATCAAATAAACTAAATGTGCATAAAATCAAATAACACGTGTGGCAATATGACACTTTAATATGAAAAACGTAATATAAAAATCATTTTCATTAGCAAGTTCTGCACACAAGTAGACAAACGAGGATCTACAGTTGTGACATATATTTGATGTAAGTCAACTTTTTTGAATTATTTTTGTTTTATTTTTAGTTAACCCTTTAATCACAGGTACAAAATTCATAAAAACGAAGATTACTCAAAAAATCATAAACGAAATTATAAGTTAGGAAATGGATCATAAATTGATAGAGGAATAGCAGTTGCCACATTAATATACCACAAACATTTAAGAGATGATGTGATAAGAATGTTTCCTGTTGTATTCATAATAACCAGCGAATGTGCTATTCACAGATCCTCTGGACACAAAGGATTAATAATTCTTTTTTAATAAAGGATTAATAATTCATTTTTTGCTTACTTTTTAATGTTTTCATAGTTCTTTGGCTGTCTGTGCATTATGTTACTTTACTGGGATAAGTGAATGTCTGATTTGTCAAAAAACAGCAGCTGCTGTTTTAGACTTCACCCATCGAGTGCTCTTGTTGAAAACATATAAAAAAATTTATTCCTCTTTTAGGGAAGCAAGAATGTTCATTCTTCCATGTTAAAGGTGAGTTTAATTTTCTCATTTCCCAACTTTTTAAACAAATTTTTATTCTAGAATTTTATTGTTATAATCATATCGAAAGGAGGTTTTACAAACCCCATTCACAACCCTTTTCATCAAGGTTATTGTTAGTAGGTGGTCAGTCATTAAAAAAAAAAAAAGATTCAGTTCAGTGAGCAAACAGTTCCGACCTGATCCAAAAAAGAGTGATTCTACCCATCTCTAGTTACTAGTGTGACTGTGCATATACTGTTTTAAATACATAGTATATTCATAATTTAATCACCGAATAACAAAATGAAACTGAAATGTAATTTTACGAATAACCGGAAATAGTTTATTTTGGTATAATGTTCAGTCCAATTTCTCACTTTTGCAAATGGCGATAGGGAACTTGTTTGTTCAAGGACAAAATGGCATTGTGGACAGAAAAAGCAATATGCATTCTCCGGTTACGGGCAATGATATCTCTGAAAGAAGTCCAGAGATGATTCGAACATGAATTTAATACACAAGAATTTTAAAACTAGAATTAGAAACTAGAATTTAACCAACAAAATTTTAAAATGGTTAAAACAGTTTTGGGACATGGACATGTTTAGCATAAAGGAGGTCCAAGTAGGTCAAGCATCCATGAAGAAAAGATTTCCACATTTCGAGATGTGTTTTGTGCAGTCCCAGTATATCCATTTGCCATGCCAGCCTGCAAACAAGAATTCCCAGGTTAATTGCTCATAAAGTTGTTCAGGAGTAATTGAAACTGACTATGTATAAATTGCAGATTTGTTAACAAATCAAACCTAATGATCAAGTCACTCAGAAAAAATTTTCTGTACACATTCTTGACCATATCAGTAATGATGATCAATTTTCTTGGAAAATTGCACCTTTTTCACTGGGATGGCCAATTTCATGGCTACCTTGTTTTCTGGACACATGCTAGACTTCCTTTTCTGGGAATACTTGAAGAAACGAGTTTATGCTGTACCGATTCACCGCATTGAAGAATTTAAAAATCGAATCACCACAGAAACAGCTAATGTGCTTCCACAAACACTTAATAATGTCTGCAGGGAAATTAAGAGCAGTTTTGATATTCTCTGAGCAACTAATGGTGCTCATTTCTAAGCATATTAATATAATTTTTTTAAGAACTATATGGAAGTCAGTCAGTTTTCCCTCATTTCTTATTCTGTATTATTTAAAACATATCTTTACCTGGAGAATAAATTATGGACAACCTGTATATATCTATTTTTTTTAAACACATACAAAGTAGCACAGAGCCAAATGGAACATATCATGTTTGAAAATTTCACCAGCATATTAGCTTGCTATGTTTGGCAAGAATGGATACAGTAGATGAGGCTTGGTCATGTAAATGAAAGTCATCTGGCACGTGTCATTTTTTAATAATAGCATCTAATTGCTGATAATACTTAAAAAAAAAAGCATCTTCCCACAAAATATTTTGATTTTTGTTATTTCAATCATCAGATGCTAGACCTAGTAGTGTCATTTTAAAGGACTGTGAACAACACTTTTTTTTATCGGGATATTACAACTTAAACAAATACATTACAGATTGCAATTTACACACCATTCTCTCACTGTATCAACATTTGGAACAGCTTCTCTCATTTGATCCTGAAAAATTTCACAACTGTCCATGAGTGTGGGTATATGTTTCTTTAAAACACCTCTGAAAGTAATCTTTTTAACTTTCTATCTCTAATAATTTTAATGTTATCTGAAATGGTTAAAATGACTTTAAGATTATTAAAAAAAATCATGGCAAGTCAAGACAGCTTATAATGCACTGAAAGTACAGGTCTTTAATACAAATGAAAATATTATCCACTGTTTTATTTCAAAAAAAAAAAAAATAGAAATGCTTGCATGCTAATGCTAAAATTTAAGAATAAAAAGTAACTCACCATATTTTTACACTCCGAAATTTGTTGCATTGATTGAACACGCTTTTTAATATGTTCAAGGCTTATATGAAGCTGTTTCATATCTTGAGGCTCATCTTTCCAGATAAATGATTGCTCAATTTTATCTGATGAAGAGCTTTGTAAAGGTTGTCTCTGTTCACTCATCACATCAGCACTCCAATGTGAACCACCGTTTACAACTATCTCATCTTGGATGCTTTGTTTCAAAGGATCAAAAGATGAATCCTCAGTTTCAAGTGATTCACGTCCATGAGCACCTTTAATTATGGAAATATACACCCAAGAGAAATTATTCGAAGCTAAAGAATTCTCTATATCCTCATTATATAATCAAGAAACAGGTAAAGAAAATATGTATGAAATAATTTGATTTCTTTACAGTTTCTTGGCATTAAAAAGTACTGAATTATAAACACACACACACAAAAAGAAAAAACTACCTGAAAATTTTTCTGCTTTTTTCCGCATATGATGCAGTAAGCTTTCATGTAGCTTTAAGGCCATCAACTAAAAGAAATTCGAGAATAAAAAAAGCTGAAAATTTTACAATGAAGCATTATATTCAAATATAATTTTCACCACTAAAAAAAAGGACACAGATCTAAATTCAAGCCATAAACATGCACACAATAACACTACTGCTAGTTTAAATCTGTGTAATTTTGAAAATGCAAATGCTATTTTGAAATGAAAAGAACTAAATTTCACATTCTTACTTCATTTTTTAAAAAATAAAAAACTATCAAAAGTCTAATGAGTACATAATGATTGTTAATTCTGTGTTTTTAAGAAAACATTGCAGAAGAGGGTGCAAATAAGTAACACGGGTATAGTTAAGAGAAGAAAAGAAATACAATGACGATGAAAATGAAACATTTTCAGTAAAATAAAGAAGATGTGCAAAGGTAAAATACTAAAACAAGGCAGAAAAATTAACATATTTAGCATTGCTTTTAGCTGAAAGAAATGATAAGGTCATAACTGTTTATAAAAAAATCTGCAAATTAAATTAATGAAAAAAATCAAACATCTAAAAATGAAAAGTCAGAGCCGATTTAGTCTGTAAGTATTTCCAAATAATACTTGTAACTATACCACGGGAAGTAAACATTTGTGGAAAATGCAGAAAAATTCATCATCAGTTAAATATTGCAGTAAATACTTTTATTCAAACGATCTACATGATATGGAAAATCCAAGTCCAAGGATCAAGAAATTGCCTTCAAGGCACTCAAAACAGCTGTATTTTGATAACTATATCAGAAAAAAATTGTTATCTTTAGAGAAAAAAATTCATTTCAGTAATATCTTTAAATGGATTAGAAGCCAAAATAAAAATGACTTGACATCTCAGTGGTAAGAAAAATACTTTTTCTCCAAAACTTAGAAATTAATTTTTAATTTTCCTGGAATTAAAATATTTATTTTTGTTTTATCATCCTCCTGGACTGAACAATGGTTAGCAAAGACTGACTACTAGTCTGAATGACAGAGTGAGGTTTTGAATCCCATGTAAGGAATGATTATTTATGTGATCTTATGCCTTCTTGCAAGTGTAATATCAGGCCGACTCTAGTGGTACCACTAAAACCAACCCTAGTATCCTATGCAACATCTTCAGTGACGAGATGGATAAATGACTGATTGATCTGGATATTCTTGACAAATGTGTGAAGAGTAAATGTCCACCATTTGAAAAAAAAAGAAGCCTACCTTTTATCCTCTGCACAATGTTTTGTGATTATGAATTTACTTACCTTATATTTCTTTAAATACTTTACTTAATGTTTTCGACTTTAGCTAAATTTATTATTAAGTTACTCTTTTTTAGTTTTTATGATATTTTAATTTATTATTGACTTAATTATTACGGATTTATTTATATTTTATCCTATTACATTTTATTTCATTATTCATTATTTACTTCTTTATGTAATTTTTCATTATTAATTTTTTCCCCATTTGATGGCATTTCCACAGAGTCCTAGCACTTTAAATTTTAGAAATTAACATGTTCAGAGCTTTTCATATATCAGCAATAATGAATATATCTTAGATAAAATAAGTAAAGGAATATATCACACCATAATAAAAGCAATAAAATATTAAACTGATTGATAAATTATATACATATGCCATAATCTATCTGCTGATTACAAAAATAGTTAAATTTACATAAAATTGATAAATGTCAGTACAAGTAGAAAATCTTGACACAATTTTACTTCAATAAGTTCTGTCATATGGTTTTAAATCCTGAAAATATTGCTACCAATAGCGAAAATGTCAAAAATAGATTTTTAGGAATGAAAATTTTCAAATGACAGTTTTGTCGGAATTCTCAACACGACTATTACAAGATCTGATGGTGGAAATCAGTAATTGAACAAGAACTTGTCTGGTTATAAAATCAAACAAAGTACTAACACAAAAATGAAGCAGCTTTAACAATAACATTGAAAGAAATTTTTAATAAAACAAACATGCAAATATTAAGCTTTTGGGGGAACTGATTCTCTTTTCTTAAGGTCATAAATGCTTCATCATTTCATAAATAAATATTTTATAATTTTTATGTATTATTTTACTATATTTAAATTAATGATGTAAAATCCACAAATTTCCAAAACCCAGAATTGATGAAGTCCTGATAATTCCATATCCGACTTTAAACTGTAATACATAAGAATTCATGAACTTTCTTGGTTGCACAGATATTTCCTTCTTCTAATTCCAGTTTATCCGAAATTTTATTAAATATATTTAACATTAGTTCTACAAATTATTTCAACTGGATGTTCTATATTTTTCACTTGAAATTGAAAATAAACTTTTACATAAACTTATACCATGTGTAAATATCAGCAGTACTCATAATATGATAAGTGAAATTTAAAAGAGGAAGTCTCTGATTTTGCCGCCATCATCATTAGCTGTACCAGAGTAACTTTAATCTGGCACTAGGATACTCAATTTTTATCTAGCAATAGCATGATATAATTTATTTACTTACACTTAGAGATATCGCATGATATGTATCAATCCTGCAAAACTGAATTAGGATTCTAGAATATATACTGTTTGCAAACTTTATCTGAAAAATTTTCATGCCTTAAAATTTCGTGAACTTTTATTACATTCAATTCATTAGTTTTCATGCTATGCAATACTTAACAATATACTAAAATGCAAAAACTATAATCAACTTTCAAATACATATAATTCTAATTTCTATTCAGAAATATAATTATTTTTAAAGTGATGTTTCACCAATATGCTATTTATGAAAATTTAGGATATGTCTGTGAAAAAAGGAATTTATTTTTCTACTCTTCTTTGTGCTACATAATTTTTATTAATTTTACTTCATGACCTCGAATGTCTTTGCTTGTCAGATTTGTTTTAATATTGATTCTGTTTCATTGACAATTGAAAAAAAAAAGCACTACCAATGATCTGAAAGTACTTTACATTAAGGATGCAAGCTAAACATATACACTGGTTTTAATGGTTTTTGCTCTACTATTTTGAAATAAAATTATACAATAAATGAAAGTCAATTATGAAGTTTGCAAACTCTATTCATTAAAACTGCAACTATAATTTACCCAAAACTGGAAACTTAAAAGGTTATGTTTGCTATGCAATAATTTACACAAATTCCACGATATGGCACACACTGTATCATCATTTTTTCAATTTAGCTATTCTTATGCTTTAAAAATCACTATATACTTTCAAGTATTAGTCGTGTAATTAATGAATTATTTTTCTTTTTGAAAGGTGTCATACTATTTTTATAATTATGCTTAAGTAGAAGTGAATGAAATCCTGATTAAAAATTTAAAAGCTAAAACAAGAACTAACAAAATCAGGCACATGATAAAAAAAAAGAAAAAAAAAAAGAATTTTCTTACATATATGATAAACATACATATGCTATTAACAATTATTACTTTATTATTTCAAAATAATCCCCGTGAATTTCTATGGACAAGTCAAGAATTTTTTTTTTTAATTTTTTGCTACTGAAGTTTGGGGGTTGGCTTATATATGATTTACAAATTATTCGATTACATAAATAATATCACAAGATAAATGATTGGAGAGGCTACTTTTATTTTATTTAATTATAATATATATTATGCACATTTCTCGATACTAGTATCTGATTCAGAAGTTTCTAGCACTTTTCAGAGCTTTCTCTTTGCTAAGGCAAGTCCAAGTGAATGTCATCCTCTAATTCTAACATCGTCATCTGCCTTGTATATTACAAGATTTTGAGCTCCATCCATGGCACTACTGATGCACTAGTTTTGTAATGACTGACAACTGGTTCTGATCTACTTCGACTAGATGAAGCCTTTGTACTCACCTTCAGCTTATCTGATAAGGATGCCTTCCCACGGGTACGTGCACTCTAATGGAAGTCTGTTACTGTAAAACCAGACACCTTGATATTGGTGCCTCAGCATAAGGGAGAGCCAGAACATCCTTATGCGATTTTAATTTTGGTTTCAATTACTGACTGATTAAGCAGGAAATGAAATAAATGTTTGGCTCCTTCATGACAAACAGAGACTTGTCCAAAGGTTCCCACACCTTTATGACAAACATTGGATTGGCATCAGGATATCGAGATTTTTGGCAATCCCAATAATTTTTTAGGTTATGATTTTCCGAAGACTATTTAGGTGTTTCAATAAATGAAACTTTATCTTCACTAAAATGACAAATTGCTATACACATAAGGGGTGAAAAGGATTCACATATATGTAACTGCAAAATTTTTTTATATTTAAAAACAAAATTATTCCAAGTATTCCTGTGCAATATACTGCTGAAAATTAATCGGTATAGGCAAAAATTAAGAAATTTACAACCAACTTCACAAAGACGCAAAAAAAGTGAAATTCAATACCATTAACTTAATATGCTATAACCAAAATATGCTATAAATATGGAAAATAAGAATTAAAGGAAAATATGAAAAATAAGAATTAAAGAAATGTGAAATACTAAAACCTTAAAACATTACAAAAACCAGAAAAAATACAAAAGAGGGATTCGGTCAAATCTGATACAACATTAGGCGTCCTTTTTTATTCTAACGCTTTCGCTGGTGCTCTTTGTTTTGAAATCTGTAGTTTGTTAAAATGTTCTCTATGTCTTGAAAGCTTTGTATTTCTGCATTTTAGTTTCAATTTTAATCCTGTATTTTGTGAAAAAGTGTACTTTATTGTATTAACATTCAGATTTTTTCATATGAAATATTTGTATATGTCTCTACTGGATTGACTTGCCAACCAATGCCTAAGTTTGGTATTATTTCATTTCTAATTAAGTGTCTAAGTAATTTCAATTGCTTTATTGTACTTAGAATTTTTATTTACACTATGTTCGGGAGGACTTCAAAACTTTCCGGTGAACTGTTATAATTAAATACTTTAGAATGGTTTATCAGCTAATTTTAGATAACAGAAACACAATGTGGGAAGTTGAAATCAAATGGAAGGGGGGTGAAATTAAGTCTGATGTATCTTCCTCTTGATGTTATATCAGATTTCATTGAATGCCTCTTCTCTTGTATTTTTTCTGGTTTTTGTAATTTTTGACATTTTAGTATATCACATTTCTTTAATTCTTATTTTACATATTTATAGGGTATTTTGAAATTTAACGGTATTGAATTTCACTTCTTTTGGGTCTATGTGAAACTGGTATATTTGGTACCAAATATATGTGTGTGGGGGGTATATATATTTACATATTACACCAAATCTTTCTCTTTTTGGATCTGGAATGAATACACACTGTAAATTCATAAAATGTCTAATACTAAACCCTTAATGTTATACCAAATATTCAACAAGTTCTATCTGATAGTTTAAATAGCTTATCAGATTTTCATTCAGCTATCAACATAAATGTTTATTTCAGATACAAAAAAGCATCTACTGTTACTCCCTCTATTTAAATTTTCATCTTTTCTAGCACTTCTCAAGTTTTTTAGCTTCGTGACCTATAACTGTGATCATTGTTTTTCAAAATGCACTTCATCATATTCCGATTTGCAATTTCTTTTATCTTGAACTCTTGGTCTTTCTACAAACAATTTATTATCATTTTCCATATATCTGCATTGATTTTCTGCATAGTTTCTTACGCCAGTTTTCTTATCTGCCGCCCAGACAGTATAGTGGTTAGGGAAGCCTACTGCGGTACGGAGGGCCTGTGGTTCAAATCCCAGAGAAGGCATGGTTGTAACTGTCCATCCCTTCATAGGACGCATGGTGGCCACCTACTAGTTGCCCCTACAATAAAATGACAACCACTTCTGGCCTTAGAAGAGACAAATGCTGAATAGGTAAGTGCAGCCATTGGATTAAAAAAAGGTTTCTTATTTAGTTGTCAGAAACTCAATTTCGGTATTAGTGTCATCATTACTAGCAATATTAGGCATGATAATAATTCTGGATAGGACCTTTGAATTTTTACTTATTTTTTTCATCCAATATTCTTTCAGAAACCAAGAGAGAAAATTTTTCTTGGCTTTGATATTACAAACACTAAAATAATGAAAATTAAATTCTTTTTATCAAAAAATAAGTTTACCTAATCTACAGTAATTAATTAATTAATCAGCAATTCAAATGAAAATCGGACTTGCATGAAAGTGCCTGCATCTGTAAGTAAAATTGCAGCTGGGAAGATTGCTGATAATCAAACTGATCATTAGTTTGTACACATTCCTTCTGCCAGGGGCAGCATGATCATAAAGGTTTTTATCTTTTGAAACAGTGGTTAACTTGCATAAAGGTGCTATACTCTTTGTTCAAGCACTGTTACGCAGCAGTCCCATTTGATGAGTCTAGTCAAAAACGTCAGAAAAGTAAGTCGCTAGTCACAAAAAGTTGTCAAAAACTTTGGTGATCCACAACTCAGTAAACCTTCCTCTCAGCTTATAAGTGGGGTGGTTTATATTCAGAAATATACATTATTTTGTTCTGAATCAGCTATGCAGGAAAAAAATTTAATTCAGAGAAGAGGTAAGCACCAAACTTTGGTATTTTAAAAGAAGATGACAGAGTCCAATACATCATGTAAATGAACTTTTGTTTGCTTACAGGAAGAAGGAACATACTACTGATTTGACATTGCTTCCAAAGAAACAGAAAAACATGTAAAAAAAATTTTGAGTTAAGATTTCTTCAAAACACACATTACTTTGAAAGAATAATAAATCAAACACCCTCTGTATCCATGAAGGTCAGGACAGAATGGGAAACATGCAGTTGAGTATTATATTGTTGAAAGATGGCATCACAAAAGCGTTAAAAATAAGGCACAGTCAGGGCCCTTGAAACATCATGTGAACAAGAGGTGATCGGTATGTATACCCAATGGCATCACATACCAGCACGCAAGGTGCTGGGCCTATATGACAATGACAAATGCAAGATGCTAACATTCATTCTCCTAGGTGCTCCACATCCATCCATCAAGATGCTGTATAAAGAACCACAATTCATCAGAAAAAATAATCTGGTATTACTGGTGTCATCATTCACTGCACTGCTGTAGGCGTGCCTGTCTCTCTACTGCAGTATCAATGGAAGCTTAAAAAATTGCTGGCGTGCTGACAGCCTATGGTATTGTAGGCATCATTGCACTGTCTTTGCATACAGTTGTCATCCTACACATATGGCAAGTTACACTCAAGAGTCCATGACATGCCTGTATACAAGGGCAAGAGAATAATATGTCTGTTCTCTAGGGCATATTACAGGCCTGTGGCCACTGAGACACTACATGGTGTTCAGTATGACTTTCCTGAAAACATCAAATTTGTATTTGCTTGCCATTCATCCCATCCCATCCAACGTAAGCAGCAATGTTGCTGAATGATAAATCAGTTCCAATAGGCTACAGGCAAATTCCAACATGCATGGTAGCCGTTTCGCCTCCTCAAATGAGGCACTGCAACTTTGACACAAGCAACAAGTGTTAAAATATGATTTCCAAATAAGAAATCTGCAATGCGATCTTCCTATTTATACATACTGTATATTGCATTACTCATACCTGTTTTGTGCACATGCGAAGGAATGATAATCATTTCCATATCGCAGCAAGCAGTAACGTTCATGCAAATTTGATATTTGTTGCATGCCGCCTTCATGGTGTAACAACTTTAACGGCTAACAGCATATTAGCTAACAATTTAAAATATTTTGTTTTCTTACTTTCTTTGATGATTTTATAATGAATGGAAGTTTATGAAAATGCAGACTAAAATAAGTAATTATACAAATTTAGCTAAAAAATGCTGTTTAAATACAGTTCTTCATGAACAGATCTAAAAACCCACATCACTCATAGTGTTAAAGATCCACAAAATACATATGAAAGTTACATGTGACCAACATATAAAGGCTACACAAGTATATAAGCTCAATAAAAGTTTAAATGTAGCTTATAAACCCAAGGAATAAAATGCTTAAATGATTATAAAACAACAAATCTATCCTAAAATGGATAGAAATGTAACAAAGAGAAAAAAAAAAACCTACACCAGGATTAAATGGTTCCCCCCCCCCAAAGAAAGCCTACTATCCTCTTTTCTGGTTACTGGATTATGGAAACCTTTTTATAAAGCAAATTCAGACTGCTCAAATAAAACTAACAGAAGTCCTTTCCAATTCAAAGGGTTTTGCGGAAAGTGATGCATGCTACAAGTCTATCAATTCTGACACTTTATTCTAAAAAAGCAAACTCTGATGTCATTTGTTACACTTGAGAACCATTACTACAACAGCAAGTACCATGATAACAGTTGAATATTTGCGAAAGAAAAGAGATCCACACCACAAACATGGATACAGAGAGTATCTACTAAGACTCGGTATTTCTTTCTCAAGAAATGATAGCAGGCTACCAATTATTAGACATTTTTCAAACTGAGATAAAAACATGCTCTGCTAAAGCAATGAAGAAAAATAGCAATGAACTGGTCACAAAAAAACATTCAATTTTAATAAGGTTTTGTTTCAGTTTTTAAAATCATATATTATTATTTTTTTAAATCATACATTATATTATGAAAACAAGTGATCTACAAAAAAGTGAATTGTGGATCTCTGTCCAAAACATGAACTTCATGCATATTATTTGGTAGACAAAGGAATGATATAGTTCTGGTTTATCCGGGAAAAAAAAGTGTTATCCAATTACGCAAAAAGACTTTACCTGGATTAATCCAAATAAATGGATTTGCTGTACACAATGTTATACATAGTAATTTTTCTATCTTTTACATTCCAAGAGTTACATACTGTTCTCACATATGCCAGATTTACACTTTGAAGGCATTCTATGAAAAAGGTAACTAAATACTTGAAGTTTAAAGCAATTAAAAATGTGTTTCGTTAATGAATAGATGATGAATTTTCTGATGAAAGTATTTATATTTTTTAAATGTCACACTGTGCATATAGAAGTTATTCAGGTTAAAGTGTCAATTTGAGTGACGGGCTGAAATTAAAGCTCATTTCCATCAATGAAAAATATCATTATTGTTACTGTTTAACATTATTACAAATACTGTAATAGAGCCTAAAACTCAAAATCACCATGGATCACTAGGTTATTGATTTGTTACTAGTTATGCCTTTCATATAAAAATATTTTGAAATTTCACACAAATTTCTTATCGATGGACACATATTTATGACATTTTTAGATCGTAACGAATTCAGCAATTCTGCATAATTAAAAAATAAAAGCAGAACACAGCAGCAATCACTTCTTCAAAATATAACCTTAAAAAATGAAAAAACTAAAAGTAAGGTCCGGGCATCATATATTCTATCAAATAAGCTTAACAGAAAAATGTAGTTAAGAAAAGCAAAGTAAGGGTTTTGTGTCAGCACACTATGTGATAAATATTAGTATGGAAAATGTAATTGCTGCTAACACACCTGGTGTGATTACAAAAGCAATGATGCTATTAATGATAATTAAACTTGTGAGAAACACTGCCTAACAGATGTTCATATAACACAGTTAATAAACTGCAATAATACATATGCAGAAATATCTACACTGTAGTGGCCATTACTCTGAAGTATACTTAAAGTGAAATAAAAGCAACAAAATTTCAGGACCTGCATGAGAAGTCCAACATATACTTTTTTGCATCACTCAGAAGACATGAGAAGATAACAAAAATAGACTAGAACTTACACATGATGATAAGCATGTACTTACGATGAAAAGTCAATTGATTTGACTTTGAAAATATATTTAGCTTCGAATTTTTTTCTTTCTTAATCCAACGGTCAGTACTTGCCTATTCAGCACGGCTACTCCTAAGGCCAGAAGTTGTGGCCATTTTATTGCGGAAGCACCTAATAGGTGGCCACTTGCCTCATATGAAGGGACAAACAGTTACAACCATGCCTTCTCCAGAATTTGAAGCTGGGACCTTCAGTACCACAGTAGACTCCCCTAACCACTACACTATCTGGACTTCAAACTTGAAGTATGAAATGTATTTGAAGATTTTGTCCCCTTAAAAAATTGTTTTAAATGACTTAAAATTCAAATTCTTGAACACAAAATATATTTTAATGACTATGTCATGGCAAATCACAAGGATGGTAAAGTAGGTAATTAAACAATTTATTCAATAAAGGGAAAAAGAGCTTATAAAACGCAATAGAATAAAGTAGAATTTGTTACTTGGTTATAATTAATGAATAATTTTAAAATAACTAATGAAATTAATGCTCTACCTTCTCTTCAGACTGTTTCATTTTTTCAAGTAGGTGATTACATTTGTTATGCTCTTCTTCACCATACAATTCACTCTAAAAAATCATTAATGTTTAAGAATATACTAAAAATTCAAGTATTAAGTTTACTTTATAAAACAAAAAGGATGATTTGTTTTTAAAAAATGATTTCCTAGCAGTTAAAAAAGAAATAATAATTAAATTCAGTAGAATGAAAAAAACTGTTTGAGAATGACTTAAAATAGAAATTGAAAACAAAACCAACAGTAGTTTAATGTTTAAAAACCCAAAGAAGAGATGAACAACTAAGTATTTCAGTTATACTTTTTTAGAAAGCTTAATACCTTTATTCACTGAAATATGCAAATCTGCAGTGAAACTCTGATTACTATTATTCAAATGATTGATAATTTTATGAAATTTTTACTTTACATTGAAATTTAATGCTTACATAAAAAGTTCAAGAAATCCATTAAAATTTTCCCAGAATTTTATTTAATTATAAAAAAATAAACTATTTATCAATTTAAGAATGTTCGAAATCTTTAAACAAAAATTCATTAAACTGTTTTTCAATACTTAAAATAATAAATATCATGGATTAAATATCAAAGTTAGACCAGTAATATCCTGATCCTATGCATTATTTCAACCTCAGATTTGCAAAAAAAAAAGTTGACACATAATTGAAAACAAATTTTTTCATAGGTACTATCCTAAACTGGGTAGGCCATACCAGATTATCTATTTTTGTCAAAAAAGCACAAAACTATAATACGAAAAAATTGAAATTAATCACGATTATGCATTAGACAAATTTTACTAATAATCGCAATTAAACACAATTTATATCATAATTACAAATTAAGAGACGACCTTGTCACTATGAGATAGACTTTGAAGACTAGATAAAACTACAGACCTAAAGTGCAGATTAAAAATATTTTAGCTTCTTAGCTTCGGGTGGCATAGTAATCATAAAACGCTCCCAACTCAATCACAATTCAGAAGATACACATACTACACTCTCATAATCTAAACCAATGCAGCTGAAATACAGTAAACAAGTTCTGCACTGCAGGGAACTGGGTTACAGAGATTAACAGTTGGAGTTTACTGATCTACATTGATCTGCAGGGAACTGGGTTACAGAGATTAAACAGTTGGAGTTTATTGATCGATGATCTATGTATCACATGCTGAGTGCACTACTGGTTTTGAAGAGAAACCAGCAATGCACTCAGCATGTGATACATGATGTTATTAGTTTATTCCATTTTCGATATTATTTCTTTTGCCCCCTTTCCATAAAACCTAGTACTTTCCATATTTTCTGCAGTTTGTGCTTCAGGAACTTCTGTCGAAACTACGGAGAGCTCTGCTGGCTTTGCGAATTTTTTCTCATCAGATATGAAGAAAAAAGCAGGTGGCCACTGAATACATTATAAACTGATGAGGCACATTTCTCCTTAAGCGGGAACAAGAACTTTAAGAACTGTGTTCACTGTACTAACAGAAATCCTCATAATGTGGTACCAGTGTCTTTACATGAAGCTAAAGTGACTGTGTGGTATGGCATCGAAAGCACATTGGTTCTTGGTCACTTACAGATATCAAAACATGCTCCATCACAAGTGCTAGTTATACAACAATGTTGCTAAATTACATAATTCCAGAATTGCAGCAATAAAATGTCATTACTGACATATGAACATAAGATGGTACTCCTCCATATATCGTTATATGTGTTTGGCAAGTGCTGCAACAGCACTTTGGAGATAGTCATCTCCCATAACTTTGCAGTTTCGTGGCCAATGCAATCTTTTGACTTCTCTCTGTTGCATTTCTGGTTCAGGGGTTATCTGAAATCTAATGTGTACACATCAAATCCATGAGATTTGTCAGAATTGAAAGACGGGATAAAACGTGAAGTTACATAGAATCCACATGCAATTTATTGGCTAGTATATACACTGGGAAAATTTAAATAAGTAGCATCACTTATCAAAATGCATCAAACAGATATAGTCATTCGAGGTTGCCCACGCAACCAAACAATGTGTCCATAAAGATAAGGGCGTTAAGTGTTTCAGATGTAAAGAATTTGGCCAGTGAAGTTTCAAATGCTCAAAGACGAATTCGAAACCAGAAGTAGCAACCGTAAATACTGATGTAGTCACGAAGCTGACCAAAGAAGTAAAAATTAATGATGTATGTGTAACCATGTTAATAGACATGGGAAGCCAAAAAAAAATACTTTGTTATATAAATCTATTTTTGATAAAGTATCGAAGGGTTCATGCCCGTACGCTTAACGCTGAATAGGTTCAGTAAATGTCAAGTAAAACAGCCAGTGTTCTTTAAAGCTAATATTGAAGTTAATGATTTCCAGTGTACTGCAGATATTTCAGTTGTGGACAACAATGTGACAACACACGAGGCCATTTTATGCTTAAATGAAATATTGAAAAGTGAAACGTTAATAGACGAAAACGAGGGTTACCATAAAAAATAAGTTGCAGAGTGTAAAGGAAGTAAAAATTGTATCTATTTTACCTGTTGATGTTGCTAATAATGAAAACGAAATATATATTGCACCCATCGTTCCAAACTGCTCTAAGGAGACTGTTCAGCAGTTTGTTTTGAATTATATGCCACGTAAGACCAAATCTACTGACATACAGTTAAAAATAACGAACCAGTATTTGCATCAACCACATAGATTACCGTTAGCAGAAAAGAAAATTGTGGAAATCCAAATATCCAAGTTGTTAACGTCAGGAATTATAGAACATAGTTCTTCAGAACATTCCATACCATTGGTCATCATTAGAAAAAAAGATGGAAAACCCAGAGTCTGTGTTGATTACTGTCACTTAAACAGTTATCATGAAGGATAGATCTTGCCTTCCCCTTATTGAGGATATCCTAGACCGCCTTCAGGAGGCACATGTTTTCAGCACTATTGATCTCAAAAATGGCTTTTTTCATGTTGACATTAAAAGGAAAGTCGGAAGTACATATTGTTTGTTACACATTAAGGACAGTACCAGTTTTTGAACATGCTAATTGGACTCTGTAATTCAACAGCTGTATTGCAGAGATTCATAAATACCATTTCCTGACCCCTTAGTTAACGATGGAGTCATTTTGCCATATATGGATGATATCATTATTTTGACCGCCTCATGGGAATCAAATCTATCAAGTGAATATGGGTTAGATATAAATTTTTAAAAAATCCTAGTTCTTAAAGAAACAAATTGACCTTTTAGGCCATGTCATAAAAGAGGGTAAAATTTTCCCATCCACCTCTAAGACGCAAAGCTGTTCTAAATTTTCCTGAACCATGTAATTTAAAAGCCCATCCAAAGTTTTCTCGGGTTGACAGGGGTATTTAAGAAAATTCATTCCTAAGTACTCTATAACTGCTGAGCCACTTAGCAATAAAAAAGGGTAATAAGTTCAAATTTAGTGAACAAAGGATCACATTCACTTGTTTGAAGTCAACATTACCTGAGAAGCCTGTACTTGCAATTTAAAACGGTCATTATGAAACCGAGCTACACGATGCCAGCCTGGAAGGATATAGGGCGATTCTAATGCAGAAACCCCCAAGTGAATTTTTACCCCACTTATTTTATGAGCAGGAAAACCTCTGACAGAGAGAAAAAGTATTCAAGCTACGAGTTGGAGGTACTTGTGACCGTAAAAGCACTGATAAAGTTTTGTGTTTACCTTTTGAGAACTTAATTTAAGATATTGACGGACCGTTCAACATTTCAGCTGGAAAAACGAGACTTAGCGACGCAAGTCGCTTGTTGGGCTCTGTTATTACAGGAATTCCATTATGTTACAGAGCATCAGAAGGTATCAGAATGCCGCATCTCAATGCTTTGAGCAGAGCTCCTATAAATGTGTTGTGTTTCTGTTGAAAACATCCTACAGAAATAAGAACTTGTCCAAGAAAATGACACAGAAATAAAATCCATTATGGAATGATTGAAAACCTCAAGTTATGAAAGTTACTGTAATAGAAATGGCATTATTATACAGGTTTACAGATGGCAAAAAATTGACAGTCGTACCGGAAAGCATGCAGACTGAAGTCATAAAAGGTGCCCACGAGAAAGGACATACCAGTATCAAGCATACAGAGAAACACCTGGAGAAATACTATTTCATTCCCAAACTTCGACAGAAGGTAGAAAAGTTATCGCCAGTTGCGTTCACTGTATCTTAATAAATAGCACAGCAAGAAAAAAAGGATTTTTACTTTCGCGATTCAAGGAGGAAATTCCGTTGCATACATATCACATACACCACTTGAGTCCTATGGCAAGTACCCATAAAAACTACAAGTACATATTAGTAGTGTGTTTACTAAATTTACTTGGATTTATCTAACAAAATCTACATCCTCAGCCAGGGTAATAGCCAAGTTAAGAGAATCAGAAGGTCATTTTTGGAAGCCCTTGCCAAATCATTTCTGACAGAGGAACGGCTTTCACTTTCAGTCAGTTTTCGGACTACTGTGCTAAATAGAAGATATCAAACATCATCTAATCACCATAGGCCTGCTGAGGGCAAATGGACAAGTCGAGAGAATCAACCAAGTCATCATATCAGTCTTAGTGAAATTGTCCTTAAAAAAAAAATACCCGAATGGTATAAACATACACATGGGGTTCAGAAAATGCTTAACTCAACATATCAAAGAAGCATTAACACCACTCCGTTTGAATTACTCTTCAGAACCAAAATGAATGGTAAGGGCACCCATCAGCTTGAAGAACTGATAGAAAGTGAATTTCAATCCCATTTCGAGACTCAAAGAGAAGAATTACAAAAGCAAACCAAGAGGCAAATTTTTTTAGTACAACAGAAAAATAAAAATCATACAATGCCAAGACTTTTTTCTGTTTCTCCCCTTTTATCACAGATAAGCACAGTCACACAAAGTTGGTAACATAGTAACAATCAAAAGGACTCAATTCAGACCACACATAAAATTAAAAGCCAAATATTTCGGACTTTATAAGAACACGAAAATTAAGGGTGATAACACCCATGACATAGTAAAGAAAGGGTGCCAAGAGGGACCCATGTGCACCACCAGATGCGCCAAATTCCTCAAGAAATAGACAAAGCTTTAAATTTCTCACGAACATATCCTATTATTGTATATCTTGCTTGCTCCTTTGTTTTGTTTTAGTTGTATTTTGCAATGTCCTGGAGGACCAGTCTACTCTAGGATGGCCGAGATTGTGGTGCCAGTCACTTGAAGCCATGACGTAATCTAGAAGTGATGCCATCCTTTCCATTACGAGCTCTGAAAGCCATAAATTAGGAGAAGCACAGCTTAGATGTGAGATAAGTAACAGGTGAAGTAGAGATGTCTCTTCTGCCAAACGCACTTACTTTTTCTTCTCATAAAATCTTCCATGTTGTCATCGTTTGTCTTCATTAAAATGTCTTTCGTTTATTAATATGGTTATTATTATTCCCATAGATGTATAATTTTTTATTTAGATAAAAGTTCAAAATGGAAGCACAGCTTCAAACTTGCTCAACTGACTTTGGGATGGAATGCAAAATACCTACGATTTATTTACTACTTATTGCAATTTATTATTCATTACTTATTATTATTTATTCTGCTTGAAATTGGGCAAGATGAAAACTTGTAATACCAATAAAAGTTTTTTTCCCTCTCCCCTCTTGTGCAGTTATTAGTCTGTTACAATGCTCTTCTTTGCAAATGTTTTATGCCAGCAATTTTCATCATACATGCATCATTCGAATGCCATTTATAGTTTTTCAATGCACTGATCAATTTGCATAGGAAGAACAGCAGGTGTTGCCATTTAAAAATTTCAAAATTTTTCACATTAACAGCTAGAACTCTATTGTTTTAAACCATAACCTCCAACGCATACCTTCAAATTTTCATATACAACTACCTGAAATTTTATTTTGATTGGTTGAGTGGGTAAGCACTAGGGGTTTACATATCCAGGATTTTTTATGATGCCCTGTATATATATATTGCAAATAGACCACCTCTGTTAATAAAAAATCGCCATTTGCATTGCAATCCTATTATATTTCAAATCGAAGAAGACTTTTTTCTGTTTCTCCCCTTTTATCCTTATCACAACTTTTTCTACTCCCCATGTTACAAATTACATTTTGTTTTAAACTATTAAATTCCATTTTTCTACATAATTAAAACACTTCTATTAAAAAAATTTATTCTGAAAATGAATAATATTTAGTTTAATTTTCGGCATTTTTTCACAAAAGTTTAATTTACTAATTTCATCACTGCATATATGGCCCCCACCATTTTCATTTTTCCTATTTGCATGCAACTTCTTTATTTTTCAACTCGGGGCCTGAGGTTTTATTTCGCATTTTATCAAACTACCATCTACTCAACTCGAATCAAATTTGTCAGTTATTTTTCTTTACAGTCATATGAATAAGCATGAGATATCAAGTATCTCTATCACATTTTTAATTTTCTTTTTCCATTCAATTCATTATTATTTTTAGGCCTTTCACCTCTTGAAATATTTCCCATTTTAAGCTATAACCTTCAATTCTAAACAAAAGAAACTTAGTTTCATTTCTTTACATTTTAACTTTGAAATTTTAATTGCTTTTGTTTTGTAGCCGTTTTTCCATTTCTCTAGTTCTATATATTTTGAAAAATATTAATTTATTACATTTAATTCGACCTATGGCATATGGATGGATTCTGAGTTCTTGTAACACTTTCTCCTTGCCATTAATCTCTAGAAAGAATTCTCATTAGAATTTATTATCAAATTGTTTTGTCTACGGTGAGCCTTTTGTTTGTTGAAATATTTCACATTTTAAGCTAATGTTGTGTTGCAAATTTTAATTGTGCTAATGTAATTTAATAAACTGCTATTAAGGTTTTTATTTAATTAAAATGCTTTATTGGCTAGTGTAGTGGGAATTTATTTTTGCCAGTTAAAAGCTTTCACTGTATTATTCAGGACTCTTAGCTATCAGAAACATCAAGGAGTGTTTTCCTGAACACCTGTTTTGGGGGTAGTTAAAACAAGGCACTGTTAGTTACTTACTAAGTGCCCCAGAAGGAACTTCTTGGTGGGCTATGTATGGGAGTAACAGCAGGTAAGGTTATCTTCTCCTTTGGCTCTGTTTTGGATACAGGAAAAAGCTTCACTTTGAAGAATAAACTGCTATTTTGAAGTTTAGGTGCTGAAGGGGATTTGTTTGTGATCTGACAGCAAAGTCACAAGTTTTTGTTATTGGCAACTGAGAAAAGGAAGTTAGATTTTTAAGAGATAAAAACACAGCATATGTAAATTAAATGTACAAACCACTTATTACCATGGATGATTTATTGAGATAATGTTATTTGGAGGTGCTAAGAAATTTGTTAAAGACTTTATTATTATTATTCTAACATACATGTCAGATACCAGTCATTTGGATATTCTGCATAAGATCTAATTATAATATCGAAAAGCTTATTAAATACCAAATTCTTCTTCAGAACACTAATAGTCTACCCTTCTCAAATTACTTTTTTTAGTTTTGTTTCTTTAAACTTTTACTTTAATAACTTATTTACTTTTAATTTGCAACAGTTTTTAGCAGTTCTGAAAAATGCTAACTTACTGCTTCTAATTTCATTAATTGTTTATCTGGATTCTTATTTCAAAAACTCTTATTTTGCTGTTTTAATTCCATACAGCATTTTTTGCTTTGGGTTACATAGGAGCAGATTACAGTTTGATGATTTATTGTTATTTTAACCCTCCGAGCATTATGGGTTTAGACCTGAAATTTCAAAGTTTTTGAAAACATCATGGTTAAATGGTATTTTCTTGATTACAGTTAAAAAACGACTCTCTCACTTTGTACCTTGATTCATTTTCTTCCACTATACATACAATCTGAATTTGGATGCATTAAAAGTTGGCAGAAATTTTCATGTGAAATGAATATAAAAGCCACCCATCCATATGGAATTTCCCATCTGTAGTGCTGAGAGGGTTAATTAATTTTTTTATTTGGCACTTACTTTTGATTTACTTCACATATTTATAATCATTCAGATATAACTCAGAAACATAACTCTCTTGAAATTTTCACTCAGATGATTTTACACATGGTCATATTATTGGCAAGATTGAAGAAGAGCAAAAAATAACATGTTGCTAGGGAGTACGACATCAGGCACAGTGTTTCAAGACTTTAGAAAAAATTTCAAACAAATGGAATGTGTAGCAAATGCCACGGAGAAGGTCGTATATGCCGCACCATGCCTGCAGAAGGCAGGCACATAGTGCTATCAACAAAAAGGAACCAACACAGCACAGCACAGCTACTGAGGTATCAAACCAGTTAACTGCTGCTACTGGCAAACATATTTCCCGAAAAACTGCAGACAGATGTTTGCATCAAGAAGGACTATATGCCTGCCGTCCTGTTCTGTGCACTGCATTGTCTAGATGTCACCATTCCGCCCATTTGCAATGATGTCATCAGCATTGCAATTGGAGGAAAGATGACTGGGCTTGAGTATTAATCTCAGATGAAAGTAGGTTCAGTCTGTTGTCTGACTATGGACGACAGCTGATGTGATATGACAGTGGTACTACATACAGTCCAGAAAACATACAGGAAAGGGACCGATATTGGGATCATGATCAACTGCCATAAATTGCTGTACTTCTAACTTGCTGTGCTTCTAACTTGGACTATGACTGGCAATGATATATTAATGATGTTCTGCTGCCTCATGTTTGCATGTTCCATAGTGCCATAGGTGAAAATTTGTTTTCATCGACGACAACGCAACACCTCATCGATCAATTGCAAATATTCAACGTCTCATATTGCCAGCATGTTTTCTAGATCTGAATCCTATTGAAAATGCTTGGAATGTTTTGGGGAGTTGTCTTAATGGTCAACAATGTTCTCCAATAAAGGACACCCCCATCCATGCACTGAAAGAGGAATGGGATAAATTACCCGAACAGCTGCTGCATATGTTGTGCGAAGCATGACCCGACAAGTGAAATCTGCATCATCCTACATGGTGGCCATATCCTGTATTGGCATCTTATGCCAGAATACCTGCAGACAGTAATTGCATTTTTTTTTATTTCAACTTTTATGTTTTCAGCATAAAATGACCATTTTGTCCCTCCAACACTTTTCAAAGCCTTCTGGATTTCAGAGCACAATAAATTATCTTTGCTGTTATATCCTAGTATTCTGGCATTATTTTACTTCATTTGTCCTCCAACCACACTTACTTTTTTATTTGTTATACAGCTATGTATTATCTGTCCTTAGCAACTGTCCACTAGTGTACAAAAAACAGATGCTAATGAACTGTAACAAATGATGTGATACAGAACCCGAAAATTTTCTTCACTCAGTTCCATGGTTCTACTGCTATGTTATCTACCACCAAAACACTTCATATCCTTACAAAGACCAAACATTGTATGAGATCAGGAATGAACTCTACTAAATAAATAAATTTAAGTTTATAGGAAAAAAAAACACAAAAAACACACAAAAAAAAATCTGAAATGTTTCAGATTTTAAATTACGTCCAAAGGGACGTTTATTTAACATTTTGTGTGTTACCTTTATTTGTTAAATACCATGTTCTTCGCCCTTAAACCATAAAATTCAGTTCAACAGCAATATCGCAAAATAATTTTAATATTACGTCATTCAAAATTCGATGGCTCTAGGTTTTATCACAATGCGAGAAACATGCATACATTTATGCAGATTTTTCATTTTTTAAAATTTAATGCAGAGCGATAACATTTAGTGGCAACAATTTGAAAAGTGAAATGGGCATTCAGAGTGATTCAACGCAAAATCGCAAAACGAAAGTAATAGTCCTTCGGGACTAAATCCCTTTGGACTAAAAAAACATGCATACATTTATGCAGATTTTTCATTTTTTAAAATTTAATGCAGAGCAATAACATTTAGTGGCAACAATTTGAAAAGTGATACGCCGTTTTTGTGTTTCCGACGCAAAATTGCAAAACGAAAGTAATAGTCCTTCGGGACTAAATCCCTTTGGACTAAAAAAGAACTGGAGTATTTTTCACTGGAGTACTGTGAAAAAATTAAAATAGCATATGCTTCTCTTATGACTACCAGATCATCAAATGGGGTGTCCCAGAGAAAATTTACAGTGGCTGACTATTTCACACAAAAATGAAATTTTCAATTAGACTACAGTTTGGGCACATTATTGCGGTTTGAATTGTATGCCTATTTTTAAATACAGTTTAAAATATAAACTTTGTGTAATTTTCTCAATATTTTCATGGCAAAACAAGTGTTTATAGCTAAATAATTTGTAAATATATCACAAATTACTTTGATTTATTTTTTATGGATATGTTACAGCATTTGGAATCTTATGCTCAGAATATGATTTACATTCACATATTTTTGTGTTGCAGCGTAAAAATATGTGAAATTTATTAAAATAAAGCACCTAATTTTGTACTTACTCATATTTTCACAATAAATTTCGAGGAAAAGGGGAAAATATCATTAAACTGCTAGTAAACTGGTTTAATTGGAAATTTTACCAGAAAGACGATAATCTAAAAAGCTGGTCAATTTACAATTCCTGCTTAAAATATGGAAAACAAAGTTTTCAGGCAGGATCATTAAGCAAATTAAAAAAAGACTCCAAATTATAAATTTGATTTAAAGTCATATGTAATCAAGTGATAAACTTAGCAATAAATGTGAATTAAGTGTTCAAAAATGTCTGATCAAAACTATTCAGAAATATTACAGTGAAAACCATTGGGGATGGAATACACATAATTTTTCTTACAAGATGTTCATTGACTTAAGACTTAACCTTTTTAAGACTGATAAGAAAAAAATTTCGCATTTTATTTTCCCTCAACTCTTAATTCTTCTAGAGCTACATCTGAAGAGATATAATCTAAATTTAAATAAATTAAAAATTGGGAGATTTAGAAATTTACCAGGAGACCACCAGATGTAATGAAAAACTGGGAGTCTCCCAGTTTTACCAGAATTGGCAACAATGTACACACAAATGCAGACTGATGATACATATCAAACAAAGTTTTATAAATTAAAATAATAATAATGATGATAAATAACCACTACCATAAGAATGCTGTGTTAACTCAGTTTTCATGTTAAAACACTTAGGTAACATTTTCTTTATACAGCAACTTTTGTGGAAATTAATACCCTGAAGTCAGTTCTGTGCACCACTTGTAAGTGTATAAGAATAAGAAACAGCATTACTGTTCCGAAATATGTTCCAGACTAGCTTCATAAACAGTACAGTTTAAGCAACTTACTCCATTTGTGACCCTCTGTAGTGCTTTTCCTTTAGATGCTTTTGATGTTGAGGATGAAGGAGATACACCAGCAGCAGCATAACAACCATTATCAGGTACCTCAAATAATAACAAAAAATAAAAGAACTCTTTATAAACTCTCGATTTACAAACACTGATATTATTTGCTTCTAATTTCACATACTTTTAAAAAATAACTGAAATAAAGTTTAATGCCAAAACATGTCATAAATCAAAATTTCCAGTTTACCAACTGAGATAAAAGTCCATCCTTCTCTCTCTCTTCATCTGCGACATGTTTTACAGCCTCATTTAGCTTGCTGAACTGTTCTCTGAAAGCCTAAAATTTCCATTAAAAAAAAAAAGTAAGATAGTACACAATACTAAAACACATACAAAAATTATTACTTAAATAAATTCAAGTTGAGAAGGATATGTGTACTTCTTGTAACAAACATCTTAACCCCACCTTATTTAATTTCCCTAATTGCCTGATTAAAATTTCAACAAAATTAAAAAAAACCTAACACCACAAAAGTGCACAAGAAAAAAATTGTTTAAAAGGGCAAACAGAATAACACCCATGTTGTTTTTAATATTTGGATGATTATTTTTGAATTTTTTATATATTCAAATACAACGCATAAAAATTGTTATTTCATACACATTCTACTGATTTTTCTTTAAATATTTTCAGGATGATAAAGAAATTACTTTCACACTCTTTTACAAGTTTCAGTGTGAAAACATACTGGTATTTGATCCCCCCTTCCTGAATTAAATAAGCCTTTTATGTTATCATATTTTACACAGCATAAATTTTTATTAAATAAAACCTTTTGTATTTATACCTTAAAGCAATAATACAGTTCACTAATAATCGGGGATAGGAGTTGTGTTGTTTACATACAAAATTATACTGTTTGAAGAAGCTGCTAAATTTGATTCCAGCAAAAATCAAAAGTGCATAAGAGTCCCCCCCTGGGTGCAATAAACAAGATACACGCTTCATACCAACAGAGTTTTACACTACAGCAGTCTACTTCCAAAGGAGACTGTGTTCTTTGCCATAACCAACTACCAATAATGCATAATTACTCTGTTTCAGCAAACATCTGTAGACCAAACTTGAAATTCATTATATATTATGTATATATTATAAAGTAAGCAGAAATATAATACATACTGGATCATCCAATTCCTCACATAATGTTGTTGCTTCTGACATGAAATCTTGCAAGTGGGACAATCTTTCAAAAATTATGGCCGAGTCAGCCTGAAAAAATACATATTTTTAAACACATAACTTACTAAATGGAGAAAGAGGTGTTCTTAAAATATACAGATCTACAGCAAAATGTTTTAGATACATGAATTAAATAAAATCCATTCAGCTTAAATTAACTAACATGAATAAAGTCATGAATGAAATTTGAAATTTCATATTTCCTTTCACAACAAAATAAAATAACACATGCGCCTTCATCCTCTGTGTCGTGTTTTTCCTCTATACTATTTCAATCATATTCAGAACACGTTGGTGAAATTTCCATAAGAATCAGTGCTGTCATATTTCTAATGAAATTCCTCAAGTTTCCAGCTTTGGTTTCAGGTATGAAAAATTTAGAAAAATCAAAAATGATTTTCAATTCATATTATATTTCATGTTGAATCAAAAAGCCAATAAAATGAAGAAAAAGCGAAAAATACATGTCATCTACAATATTAAAAGCTAATGAAATTTCCTTTGCACTTATTTTAAATAAAATAGATTTCAAGAGAGAACTTAATCTTGCTCAAAAATTTTATCGGATGTCTTTTCATAAATAACAAGTATTCTGCATTTGTACTGTAGTTGAAATAATCGAAATAACAAAAAATATGTACCACTTGCTACGCTAATTCCTATTACCTAAGAGCAGAACAATAATTATCCAGTATAAACTGCAGTGAATGGCAGCCAGATAACCATCAATGTCGGGTAAGATGAAGCTATAAAATATTTAAAGTATGCTTTATGCACGAAAAACTACATTTTATTAAAAATTTTATAGCAATGACAGACAAATATTACATTTTTTTTAATAACACAGCTTTGTCAAGAACTTCCTTCTCACTATTTTTCAATATTTTAGAATTTATTTTTCAATATTTTAGAATTTATTAAGTCCTTTCAAACACAAATAACTTCTTTGTCTTTTCAAAATTTTAATAATGTAGGTGAAGAAAGATCATACTTTTTATGCAAGACAATTTTTCTCTCTACGCTGATACTTGGTAAAAATATGCATCTTTTTGCAGATTGAAAGAGCTTCATGTTTTGAATGTACCCTTATTATTTGAAAGATAAAATATACAATTAATATTAAAATGCTATTCTCTGTTAATGAGAGAAAAATAAGTTTCTCTACATGATTTCTGTCAAGCAGATATTATTTCTCATTCAAGCCTTAGCACAGCTACTGAAAAACTGTTTTGAGCAGCACCAATAAAATACATAGTTTGAGAACATTTCAAGAAACAAGATGTTTGCCTTTCACAAAGATACCTGTAACATCTTGCAACTTAAAAACACACTATCCGACATTGAAAATGCAACACCAAGAAGTGGCCAGAAAGTGAACCTCAACAAACATACAAGACAGCAACGAACAATAAGTGATCTTTATTTTGAAATGATATGCATAATACAGGGCAAGAACACCATCGGCTCAGTAATGTTGTAGGACCACCTTGCACAGTGATACACAAAACAACACATCTATGTAAAGAATCAATGAGACTACGGAGGGTATCCTGAGGAATGACTTTCCATTCCCTGTCAACCATTTTCCACAGTTCCTCTTCTCAATGCAGCAATGGCAGGGTCTGTAAATGGCATCCAATCACATCCCAAATGTGTTCGATTTGGTGAGAAATCAGGAGAGAATTGCGGCCAGGGAAGCATCTGTACACTTTGCAGAGCATGTTGGTTGATGCAAGCAGTGTGTGGTTGGGTGTTACTCTACTGATAAAGGGCATTGGGCACTCCCTAAAGGTAAGAGAGTGTTATCGGCTGCAGCATACGAACTAGAGGTGACCTGGATACACAATTCCACCCCAAACCATGACGCTGCATTGTTGCATGGTGGGGTTCCACAACTACTGCCGGATTAGACCTGTCTCCACATCCATTCCACACTTGTATGTAGCGACTACCAATGCAGAAACAGCAGCATGACTCATCTGAGAACATAATCCGATGCCAGTCCATCGTACACATCGCTCAAGTCCAGCACCATTGTAGATGTCGGCACTTATGATGTGGAGGCGATGGCCGTCTTCTTAACAGATGCCACAAGTGCAGGCCACTAGCCATCAATCGATGGCAAATGATTCTGGTCGATTTGGGAACATCCAGGGTGTCTTGAACATGCCACAGGATGGAGGTAGAAGTGACTTCTGGGTATGCCATAGCTTGTCAGTGGATGTGTTGATCCATACATGCTGACATCACTCTGGGTGCACCGGCACCCCTCAAACTTGCCACATTTCCTTGTCCCAACCATCATTGCCGCAGCCAATGCACTGTGAACGGATCCAGGTGTGTGTCATCTGAGATTTGCGATATGGGCCAAACTGTCCTTAGTACAATCACTATGCCCCTTGTAAAATAATCCGTCCGCTGGAACTGCCTCCATTGGCAATGGTCTGGCATTCACTGCTGCAGTAGAAGTCCAAAAATCCACAAAGGTTGCACGGATTTTAGGATTTTGTTGATTTCAGAACAGAAAAGATACATCATAATATTCAGACTCAAAGCGCAAAATAAATAAGGTAAATTAGATACATTTAATTAAATTATAATATACATTATAACATTAATTTATTATATGCATTAAATATCTATATATTTATTATATTACATTATTCATTTATATTATTGATTACAGGGATATTTAAAAGCATTAAGGGTGTCTATAATAAAGAAGTAAAAATAAGGGATATTAATAAAGCATAAAATATTTCACTTTTTTTTTAATTTTCAAACATTTTTCTGATAGAGGTTTGTTTCAAAACTTCAGGGTGCTCCAGAGTAAGTTTTTTCTTCGTAAATTATAGACATATCTCTTGCTCTGTGAAGGCTGTTATTCTAAAACTTTCAGGTATTCACAGTATTTCAAACCCTCATTAAAAGATACTTTCTCACTTCTATCAAATTCACCATCTGTGTAGGTGTCGGAATCATTATGTTGCTACGGAGAGTTTAAAACAGAGCCAATGATTTCATCATCAGTCATCTGATATGCCAGTGTTGGCTCATCTGAACAGATCATCCATTCAACGATATCTTCTTGCAAAGACTGCTCATTTATTCTTTCTTTTGAATATAAAAGTAATTCTCTTGCTTTAACCCTTGCTGCACTGACCCTAAAACCAGAAAATTCACTGTCATCACTCTCAGTTTCAAGAAACAAAGAAGATGGTCATACATTACAGCAGGCATTTACTAATGTTGTTTGGGAAACAGAATTTCAAGATTCAGCTAACAAATAAATGCAGTCTTTAATGGTGAAATTTCTTTTATAATCACAATGCGAAATACAATGGTCACCTGAAAGAATTTTTTTTTCAGATAACTTTAATAGTGGCAATACTGTGTATTATGCCCTGGTCCACTGATTGGATCAATGATGTAGTATTTCGGGGGAAAAAAGGGCCATGACATTATCACATGTTAAAATGCTTTCATCTAGATGTACAGAGCAGTTGTCTAACAATAGTAAAATCTTGCAATTTGATGGTAACCCCACACTGTTACAATGCCTTCTAGCCTCTTTAACGAAATTCTCCATGAATAATTAGGTCATAAGTTCTTTTGTGAACCAGGAATTTTTATTATTCCTGTAAATCACAGGTAAGGATTCTTACTAGTTTCAGAGCTCAGGGATTGGTGCTCTTACCCACTACCACTGGTTTACATTTGTAATTCCTGCTGCATACTAAAATAGTAAATCTTTCTTTAGCTTCTTTCACCCAACGGTGCACTTTCTTCGGTTGTCACAAATGTCTTTCTCGGAAAATATTGCCAAAAAGGTCCAGTCTCATCCACATTAAAAACTTGTTCTGGACAAAGATTTTTTAACCAAAGATAAAGATTTCTGCCACTAACACAGAAATTTCATCAATAAACTCCTCTGCAGCATCTTAACCTGCGGAAAGTTTTTCCTCACATGCTTTCAGATAATATATACAATGTCTCTGCTTAAATCTGTTCAGCTAACCACTGCAGAAATCACACAATGCGGTCCTAATATTGGTACCCCATCACTCCGCCACTGTCTGAACCACTAGTACAAGACAGCATCGAGGTTTCCCGGTTTCGCCTCATGCAAAGATTTCCAGTTTCGGATTCCAGAGTTAGAATCACAGTTGCTGTAAAATTTCAACAGCTTTTTTTATTTTTCCGTATATCATACACGGTCCATATCACAATTTCATATGATTCTGCTGTAAACCGAGGAGTAGTACCTGCCTCCATCTTTTGGAGAATTTCCACTTTTTGCATTACCGTCAATGCAATGTATTTAAGTTTTTCAATGTTTGCAAACAGCAAAATCATGATTCTGGTTTGCCACTTAAAGAGGAGAATGAAATTCCCTAACTTTTCCAGGTTTTCCAGGTGTGTTTTAAGAAAATTCCAGTCTATCTGCATAATGCACTTTGGCTGTGCTAAGAGGTAGATTAATTATGGTACCACTTGAAAACACAAAAATTTGCCAATTACATATGACTTATATATTATCCCCAAAGATTACTACTATAACTATAAAAAGAGTTGCTTTCTCCACTGAAGAATTGAGATCAAAATCTGCCCAATGTGGATAAAAAATGTCTTTTTTTTTTTTAACTGACATTTTGCAGCTAAATGAAAGAAAGAAATCTATTTAATGATATTTTCAAATAAACTCAGGTTTATTATATTTATTTAGCTGAATACATAAGCAAAAAATATGTGCATTGAATTTCATGATGTTATGTCATCATACTGCTAGAATAAGTTTCAGGACTATGCCAGAGAAAATTTCCTGAAATTTGAAAGTATTATTTACTAATAATAAATAAATTTAAGGGGAAGAAGCAACATTAAATGATATGAATAACATTAAAATAATTTAAAATCTGAATTACAATAATCAACAATATTTTGGCGAATAAAGCTATGTTAAATGGTTAGCCTAGATGACCGATCACTATATTTTTATTTTACTGCAAAATGACTAATAAGGCATTTATTAAAAAGAAAAAGTATTTGAAAGATTTTGCGGTAAAATCCTAGTATATGCTATGGCCTTGGCATGATTTTGAAAATTTCTGCCAACACCAAAATGTCCCATTTACTGCTCATCATCATGTCGCCAAATCCGATGTTTACCGTACACGGAGGCTATTCTAACCTCCATGATACCGCTATACTAGGATTAAACTGATTTTGTTTGATACAAGAATACATATTTTCTTTAGTTCAACACGCACTGCACATGCGAGTCTTTTGATTCTCGAGGTTACTGGGAAACAAAGCTGCTGGAAACTTGCTTTGCCTTTCTAAAATAAATCTGTTTGGAGCTGCAAGAGTTGGTTCTATGCCAACTGCCCGAGTGACGCTAACGTGCGCCAAAAAAATAATTGCTTCCAACGTTGGTGCAAAACTCGCTTTTTGGGGGAACTGCTGTATGAAATTCCCTGACTTTTCCAGATTTAGACTAAAATATTTGAATTCTCTGACTTTCCCTGACTTTTTTGGTCAATTTTCGAATTCCCTGACATTTTCCAGTTTTCCAGGTAGAGTAGCAATCCTGATGAATGCATTTCTTATCTGTCATTGTATTAAAAAGCGCTAAAATTTAAAATATTCCAAATTCATCCACAAAATATCTGCATAAAAACAAAACAGCAGCATTAAACAATCTTGTGAAATAACAAAGCTCAGAAAATATAACGCGAATCGTCTGCTCTTTTACCTCAATGCAATGGAGGGGAAAAAACTTTTACCATGATGTCAATAATTTGGTATTTCCATTACGACTCATTATTATTCGTTAATTATGACATTATTATTCGGTAAATATTTTTTCTTCGGTATTTCATTTTCCAAGTTATGATTTCCGGAAGCTATAAATTGAATGTTTATATTTTGACAGGCGACGCGATTTCAAGTCGGGGGATTTTCGGTATTTGACTGTATTACATGCGTCCTCTGAGATAAGAACAAATTTTCTACAATGATTTCTCTAGCAGTAAATAATGGCACGAAAACTGAACATTCTGCAGGTTCCTTCTCTTATATCTTCAACATGCACTGGAAAACTGAGCATTTCACATCATTAGCATACTTTGGTGACATGTGTCTACCCTGAAATTAGCATAATTTTCAGGCCACTCTTTCTTGGTGTTGCATTTTCAGTGTCGGGTTGTGTACATAAAGGAATAAGAAAGTTCTGCTACTGGAAAAAAAAAAAAAAGAATCGATTAAAAATAATACTAAAACCAAGGAGAAAGATATGAGAAGAAAAGACTTAAATGGTTTATTCTGTGTACAGGCTTGAAGCAATAAAACAACATTTCGTAAACCAAAACATTCAAATCATTTGCCACTAAGTGACTTTTGAATAATTACCATGAAAAAAAAGACAAAAAAAATAAAAATAACACATAGCATTTTAAAAGGGACTGAACTGGATTATTAAATTATATCACAAGACAAATAACACTCAGCATATGGAAAGGTCAGTCTTAATAAAGGATTTTCCATGGGAAATAAGCTCACGATTATATCCCATGGAACTATTGGGAAACTGGAAAGTAATGTCGCTTTCTTTCATTAAATTCAAACGAATAAATTTGTAACAAGTTTTTATTTTTAATCAATAATATAATCACCCTTGTTATCAACAACCTTTTGCCATCTAGTATGCAAATTTTCAATCTCGGACCGATAAAAAATCAATTGGTTTTTGAGTAAAATATCTCAAGATGGCATTTTGGACATCATCCAGATTTTCAAATTTTTTTGCAACTACGAAAATGTTGTAGGGATCGGAATAAATGGAAATCCGAGAGCACAATATCGGGTGAGTATGGTGGGTACGGCAGTACCTCTCACCCCAATTTATTAATTTTTTCCAGTGTTCGTCTTCCACAGTGTGATCTTGCATTGTTGTGTTGCAGAATGACACCTTTTCTGTTGATAATCGCCAGATATTTTTTGATTAAAGATTGGTTCACTTGATCCAACTGTTAACAATAAAGGTCTGCATTAAAAGTTTGTCCAAGTTTCAGCAATTAAAAATGAACAATTCCATGAATACTCCACCAAACACACAGAAGCACCTTTTTGGGATGTAAACCCAGCTTTGCAGTACTTTTGTGGTAATTCATTTGGAGAGAGCCGCTGCCTTTTGCAATTTTGCAACTTGGATTATAATATAGGACCCATTTTTCGTCTCCACTAATCAAACAATCAAAAAAACTGTTCTGTACGGTGCCGTGAAGCAATATGTTGCATGTAATGGATAAGTTGGCTTTGTTCTCTTTGGATAGATTATAGGGGTCCGAAACATCTAATCTGCTTATTTTTCCAATCTGCTTTAAATATTCTTGGATGGTCAACCAAGGTTCGTTAAGGGTGTTTGACAGTTCCTAGATTGTTTGACATGGATTTGCTTCCACTTCTGCCTTTAGCATGTCGTTTTCTAACATTGTTGGTCTTCCTGATTGATAAGAGTCAGAGAGATCAAAATTACCAGATCCGAACTTGGAAAACCATCTTTAGCATTTAGGAACATCTAATGCACGTGGATAAACATGGTAAATGTTTTTGGTCGCAAATGTTGCATTACTAACCTTGCAAAACTTAAAAAGCATGCAATGCCAGATATGCTCTTCTGGTATTTGGCTGGTTATTTCACCCCAAATTGAAAAAAATAAATGAAAAAAAAAAAAAAAAAGAAGTTTAATATTGAATTATTTAGAAGTGAGCAAGTCACAATAACCTTAAAATGACTTTGACGCGCCTTCGAGATACACAATGAGTTGGCAAATGACAATCAAATATTGACATGCGCAGAAACATTACTTTCCGGTCCACCTGTTATAAGCGTATAAGCATGAGGAGCATATAATATATGACTGAGACGTCAAATCACAGAAACCGAACGTAGCCAATTCTTTCAACTGCCAAGAAATGACCTAGGAAAAACTACCAGAATTTCTTGGCTTTAACAACTTGGCATCTGACTGGTCGACATTTTAAAGTAGCCAATAAACCAGGGGAATACTACTTACCAGAGTACGTTTTTCCCTCTGCGAACTTCGGCAGTAGAAGAATTCTTATGTGGGCACTTTTCTTCTTGATTTGTCTTGGTGTACTATGTTTTGCAGGTAGAATTTTCGATGTCAAGAATCAGCATTTCTCTTTCAACATGACAGCACACACACACTCATAAAGCAAAAATTATAACCCAGTAATTTGAGAAAATGGGAATGAAAACATCAAAAGGCTGGCACAAATAAACCAATTTCAACTCAGCTGAGCACTGTTGGAATGAACTCTACCACTCGTTGCAAGCTAGACCAAACTGCCCCAAAACCAACAGAGTTTTTCACCATACTACAGGAGAAATGATGATAAATATCTGCAGTTATTTACGGAAACTTCTTGGAGGCTAAAGACTATAGCAATAGGGAACATGCATTGTACTGACATCCTTTAGGCCTCTCAGCATTATGGACATAAAATTCTGCATATTCATTATATATGAAACTTTCTGACAGCTTATAATGCGTCCGATTTCAGGTTGGATGCATATTGGAAGAAAAGGAATCACAGTACAAAAGAGAGAGTCTTTTATTATTATTATTATTATAATCACTGAAATGCTTTATTCATAACATTTTGAAGAACTTCGAAATTTCTGGGCTAAACCCATAATGCTCAGAGGATTAAGCTTCGAATAAATGCGTTTGTTTAGATATCTAGTGATTATTAGCACTGCAGTGAATCATAAAATAAATTCATATCTACCTACTACAAAAAGCGAAAACTCGATATAAGTACACTAATATTGCAGACTTTACATAATGTACACACATAATAAGAGACATGTAAGCATGTTAGTCACAATAAGAGATATGTACATAAACACAAAGTTAAGGAGGTACCTGATGATGCTTACGTCATTTTGTGGGGCAGTAAAATTCATTTTCATTTAAATAATGCTATGAACACTCATAATTGCAGCTTAAGATAACCTGCACTTTCTTCAAAAATTCTACCACATCCATCATAAGGAACAAGCTTGCATAATTTGGCATCATTGATCTTGATCTTAATTTTTTTTAGAGAAATATGTGTTTTTGAGCAAGTAGCATGTCTTATTAATGACACTAGATGCAAAGACTTGCTTAAAAATTTGTCACTCCAACACCTTGGGAATTAAAAATTAGCTAAGCATCACACTCTATGCAGAATAAAGCAGTCCCTTATACAGAAGGACAAGTCTTATGGCAGCAACAGTTTTCTAGTTAGAGATTGATCACCCAGTTATTTCTAACAACATAATCCCCATGATGGCCAGGTTGGAATCCTTGTGATTTTTTATTATTAATTACTTAAGCCAGCACTGCACGTGTTGGGTCTGTGAGACCCAGGCAAATGCATTTTTTATTATTTCAGACAGATAACAGCATTTGTATGGCTGACGCTCCCTCTGCCATCCTATCTTTAGTACATCATTTAATATGTGCATTGCCAACAAAGTTGGTTCTTTCAGGCAGGACTTATTTCATCGTATTAATCATCTTGTGTCTTCAAAACCCTACCTGTCTATGTATGTAAAAGTTTCCAAAATTTACTTTATTTTTAGAATTTAAACAACTGTGGTACTCAATTTATATTTTATGTATTTGCAGGACTTCAGCAAAATTTAAATCTCAGTAATCCTGATGATTTGGCCCCAGCACTAGGTTTGCTTGAAGAATATGAGCCAGATGATATCTCTGACGACGATCCTGATGCAGATCCAAACTTTGTAATTCATAGTGATTATAAAATGAATACGAGTGAGAATACAGGGAATGAACAATCAAATCAACTACAATTGGATGAAATCCTGGGGAATGCTGGAGCAACAACAAAAGAGAAATCCTCTGAACCTACATTTAGATCTCAATACTTCCATAAAAGAACAAAATGGAGAAAAATATCTGAAGCAATTAATGTTCGTACTAGGAGTCATAATATTGTTACTCACTTCTCAGTAGTGACTGGAGTAGACAAACAAGCCAAACATGTCAATGACAGCTGGGATTTATATTTCAGAAATGCCATGCTAGAAAATATTGTTCAGCATATTGTACGAATATTTACATAACTGGAATTTCTGATACATACAAGAATAAGAACAACTGCAAACCAGTGACAATTGTCGAAATCAAGACAATAATTGGACTTTTATATGACATGGGTTTCCTTCATGGACATCGAATGAATATTCAAGACATCTGGGTAACTGATAGACCAGGAACAGAGCAGTTTGCAGTGACAGTGGCATTTAGATGCTTTGTATTCCTCTTTAAATCATTTGCTTTGATGATTGATTGATTTTGGAGGATTTGATTCATTTGTTTAGATGACTGATTTTTTTTTTCTTAATTTTGATGATAAAACGCCCAGGTGCAGAGAAGAGAAAGAAATAAGTTGGCAACAGTCAGGGAACTGATAGAAGCATTCAATAAAAACTGCAAAAGACACTATTTCACTGAGGAATATAAGACATTGCATGAGATGCACCTAAGATTTAGAGGCTGTTGTAGTTTTAAAATGTACATTCCATCAAAACTGGGAAAATAAGGAATAAAAGTATTTTTCCCTTGTTGATGCAATGTTCTATACACACAACCTAGAAATTTACTCTTGTAAACAGCCTCCAGGAATTTCGAAATGAAACAGGGAAAAGGGGCCGATGTGCCTATTGTAAGGACGGAAAAACTCATTACAGCATGCTTTTTTTTTTCGGTAATGAATGTAAAAATGAAATATGGGTCTTCATTTTGAGTCAGCTATTCATCAACAACAGAAAATACCTTCGTCAAATGCTTGCTTTAATTATTTTTTGCATTAAACTTCACTATACTGTCTAAAAAGATAAATTCGTTGTAAAAAAAGTTCATAAGAATAAAATAAATTATTTTGATCTGTTTTAGGATTTTAGTGTCATAAATATGTTTGACTAAAAGAAGATACAGCTGTTTTGATTTAGAAATGATGCGAACACAATACATCTGATGTAAAGTATAATTAATGGGTCTCGCAGAACAAACCCATGCATCAATATCACAAGTAATTCTCACAACAAATCTGTCTTCAAAGAGAACTATGCTTAAATTCTAAAAACGACAAACAACAGGTGTCCTGGTTATACAGAAAAAAAAAAAAAAGAATTTTTTGGAAAACAATTTCTAGCAAAAATGATAGACAAAAAATATAGAAGAAATTTTGGAAAACAATTTCTAGTAAAACTATATACCATCCTAAGAATTATATTTTCAAAAAATTTTACCTCATTTTTCTTAAACTCATCTTTAGTGGATTTTGTATTTTCATTTTCTACAATATTTCTAGAAGGAGGTCTCTGAAAGCCTTGGTGCTGTTCAGCAACATGGAAAGGCTGACTGACAGGGAAATTCATATTCACACGGTGTGGGAGAGATAAATCTGAGTCAGAAAAGACCTAAATAATTCAAGACAAAAATCAGCAGAAAAATCTAAAATCTGTAACACAAATAATGTATACAAGT
>KK121126.1:219511-256728 GCA_000611955.2 Stegodyphus mimosarum | reverse complement strand
AGTAAAATAAGGATAAAATTAAAAAAAAAAAAAAAACTTTCATTTGAATCAACAGCAAATTACTGCATCTTTACACTGTTCTGTTACACTAAAACTGTACATGAAATGTGCATGTATAATAAAATACAAAAATTTTACATACAGTGACAAATTAATTCCTCAAAATATTAATTTACAATTGAAACAACTAAAATCAGTGTTACATTTGCAAATTTTTACAGGACTAGTTTCAATGGTTTTACCGAACCATCAACCTCAGCTGCCAAAGTGCAAATGAACGAGACAAGATACAGTGATAAGATAAAATCAGATAAAAATGGCTGGACAGGAGTTAAGCTACTGAAGCCATCTATTGATAAAACAAGAAAACTAAAACATAATTTCCTTAAAGGCTGAAGGTAAAGATGGATTGGAATTAGGGTCATTAACTAGTACACAAAGATTTTTTTAATGTGAAATGCGTCTAGAAAATCTAATTCACCAATGGAAGATGTTTTTTGAATAATTTTGGCTGCAGAAAAATTGAAAGTGTGATTTTTGGATCAACAATGCTGGGCAACAGAGGACTTCTGTGTTTCCTTTTTCCTAACATATGCCAATTGTTCCTTAACGTGAAACTGTAAGGCTCTCTTAGTTTGACTATTGTAAATTAAACCACACTGACAAGGAATCCTGTAAATACCCCAGGAATTCATATACGGAATGGGGTCCTTGAATATGGAACTCGAAATTTTATTGATGAGAGAATAAACGACCCGAAAGTTAAATTTCTGTAAAATACATGGAATTTTATAGCTAACTGATGGAAGGAAAGGAATGACAACAGAAGTCTTATAATCTCCTAAAACAAAAGTGTGCCTTTTGGTGTGTTGAGATGAAAATTTTTTAACTGCTTGATTAATAATGTTGGGTGAAAAGGTCGTCAATAGCTACTGCTTTTAACTAATTTAGTTCTTGATCAAGAGCCAGTTCGGAGGAACAAACCTGAAGTGCATGGAAAACAAAGAAATAAAATGAAGCTAACTTTTGTTTAGATGGATAACATGATTGACGCATGGTGGAAGGCAAACCAATGAAGGTTCACAGTAAACCACTGAAGTTCGATGTGTTACGTGTGACTAAAATGTTGAGGAATGACAGAGAATTGTATGCCTCAAGTTCAAAACTGAACTGAACTGAATAGCAGGATCAATGGAACTCATTATTGAAAGAACTTCTCTTAAATCATCTTTATTACTGTCAAACAGGGTAAAAGTATCACCTACATAGCAGAACCACAGCGGGAAGTTAACAGTTTCAAATAATTTTGATTCATAATAATGCATGTAGATATCAGCCAGGATGGGACTAAGAGGGCTTCCCATGGCTAATCCCTCAGTTTGCTTGTAATACTTATTTTGGAAAACAAAATGCATTTGTTTCAAACAGAGCTGAATGAAGGAAATTAGCTCATCAATTTCGATGCAGGGGAAATTAAATTGACGAAATCTGGTTTCTAGACATCTTAATGCACCCTCCACTGGAACATTGGTGACTAATGATTTTACATCACAAGAAACCATGAGTAAATTCCTAGGAGAAATGCTTTTAATTTTTTTTACAAACTCTATTGAATTTTTATGGTGTAATGTTATTATTTAATAGAGTTAAAAATCTAGATATTAAATATTTAGCTAACGGATGTGAGGCAGTGCCTAAATTTGATACAATAGGGCAGAAAGGAATACCATTTTTATGAATTTTGGGAAGAGCATACAATCTTTCACAATTTGCAACAGATGGGAAAAGTGACTGTTTTAAGTTGGTTGAAAAGATTTGTAAAGATCTGATGGCAGTTTTTATTCTTGAGAGGGCGAAGGTGAAGGGTCTTTAGAGATCGGATTATATGGTCCTTCGTTTAAGTTTAGTGACACCATTAATGCAAGTATTCTTGCTTGATGGTGACTATCTGGCCTCCTTTGTCGGCCTTTGAAATGATAATGTCCGGATTAGAATGAATTTTGCACATTGTAGCTCTTTCTCTCACATTTAGATTTGGTTTCAAAGGAATGTGTTGAATTTCACATTATGGGGAATAAGATGCCTAATTATTTCTTTCTCTGTATCTGAAACTTTACTGAATTTGAAAGCTTTTTCGATAGTAGCCAAAATCTTTGGAATTCAGAGTTTTGAGGTTTGTGAGAAGTTAAAATTATATTTCAGAATTCGCTCTTGTTCTCCTGAAAAACTAACATTAGAAATAATAACTATTAGCTGAATATTTACAATGGGAAGATTTTTTTAACTACTAAAATTGGAAGACTATAAAAGAAGTTTTTGGAATTTAAATGCAAGGGTATTTTTATGACGGTTAACCAATTCTTAGTTCCAGACCAAGATTTTTCTTCAATGGCAGTGAATTTTGGATATGAATTAGCAAGTTCCAGATGAAGCTTATATAGCTCAAATTCAATTTTGGATAATTTGCTGACATGTATCCCTTATGATGGACCAAAGCAAGGCAAATTTGCAGTTTAAGAGAATTCTTGAAACACGATTGGAAGATTTTTGATTAGATTTGATTTGAATCAAATTTGGGATAAATATTTTTACGTTTACACTTTAGTAAAAAGTCAAGGTGATTCAAAAATTTCTGTTGTTTCAGACATAAATTAGAGAAACGATTAATGAATGTAGGCATGATAAACAACGAAGAAAATCAAACTAACTAACCAATAACAAAGCTCAAAACATTGGAAAATGTTCACACTGAAAATGAATACAAAACAAAATATTTGCAACTAGAAAGCATGAAATCAGATAAGCACAGCACAATATCAAATAAGAAAAATTAAAATGTGTAAAACATAAATCAAACTTAAAAAATTGGAAAAACACTTACTGAAACTCATACAATCACAAAATGGCAAACACACCATGTGGAAAAAAGGGAAGCAAAAAATAAGCCTGTTTGGGGTTTCGAAACTCATGCAATCACAAAATGGCAAACACTCCATGTGGAAAAAAGAAAGCAAAACATAAGCCCATTTGAGGGTCCTATAATTAAGGATAAATAACAAGCTGAACAAATATTAATTTTGAAGACAAACAACAAAAATTAGCGTTATATTTGCAAATTTAAGTTACATTCCATAGTGTTAACATAGTTTAAGTTACATTCCATAGTGTTAACATAGTTTAAGTTACATTCCATAACAGTAAGTTACATTCCATAGTGAGGCTTCTAGTCTCCTCTATTTATGATGCACTATATAGATGACATTCTTGAGGCAGTTGACATACATATTAATTTCATGATATATGGAGATGACATAACTCCTGACAGATGGTGGGAAGAATTTTGTGACAAACAAATCCAGAAAACAATTGATCATAATACTAAGTGGTGCAATTACTGGAAACTTGTCTATTTTTTCCAAGAGATGCATCATGATTAATTTTTCAAAAAAGAAAGACACTTACTCCGAAGGAAGTTATTTCTGTGAAAGGAAAGGCCTTAAGGATGTTCTTTTCTGGTAATTTTCAGAATCAGATCCAACATATTACGTGGAAAGTACTGAAATGGTCAAATATTTTTTTTAAATAATAACTCCCATTAACTGGGAAGCTTGAATCAATGATTTATTGTGCATTATTAATATGCATATGTGTAACCTTTTTGACAATTCTTTCCTTTGTCAGTTCATGCAGTATTTCAAATTATATAAACTACAAGTTTTACACAATATAGACATTAGATTAGCTGCAAGATTTCCAAAATCCCACTCCAATCCTGGATCTAAGAAAAGAAGAACCATTCCCTCATGTTTAAGATTGAAAAGTTTGAGCAGAACATTCTTGATAGGCATTTTTGTTGAAATTTTCTTCTCATTTTGGACAGATGATATATGTATGCAATAAAATCCTAGTTCTACAAGAATAATATGCCACATGCAATATAACTTCTCATCACTTGAAAAGGTATAACTAATGCATGCTTGAAAATTGAAAGTATCAACAAACCGCAAGTGATTACACATGATCTGCCTTTTCACGATACCTCTCTTTTAAACTCTATTCTCTATTTTACATTCCCTGTTGAGGGAATGATATGGTAACAGATTACTCAAACAGCGAGGCTGATCATGTCAAGGAAAACTTTCACTGAAAAACCGCATCATATTTACATTACATAGGTGAAAAACCTTGGAAAGCCCAAGAAGATTCAACACTTCTAAGATGATGTTAGCATAAACTACTTTAATTCCTACCTTTAGCCAAACAGCATAAGCTCAGTCATTTAGGTAAAAACAATGGCTTTAGCCAATCAGCTAGCTATAAATCTTTCCAGCATGAACATAGGCAGATGTAGATTAATAAAGTGGGTAATTTAGACAAAAGAACATGTACTTTCATATATTTATGCCATTCCACTTTCACTTCATTCCTATACAAATAAGGATGTTTGAATCACTTTCTATCTTAATTTCTATGCTGAATAATGCAAATACGAACTTTTTTATATAATATTATAAAAATCAACTTGCAACTAGAATAACTTAATTTTCTAACATACCTCATCTGATTCAAAAGCTCTTCGTTTAGATTTTTCATCATTTACCATTTGATCTTTAAGCCATGAAGCAGTATTGCACTTTGCCCTTGGGCAATTAAAAAAAGTACTAGGATTAAAGGAAAAATTTTCTGCTACATTGGATGATGAAGATGATACTTCTGGGGGAAAGCTTCGTAATTTTTCTTTATTTCTCTGCTTCTTAGAGGGTTTAGATCTTGTGCTTAATTCCTGAAAAAATCCAGAAAAATTTGAGCACCATGAAATATAATTAATTGGTAAGAAAGCATATTACAAAGTCAGTACCATTATGAATAAATGGAAACTTTATACACATTCTTACATAAAAACTTTACATACATACATTTTACATACACTTTACATAAAAAATAACACAAACCAAAAAGAACAGGAATTGGTTTAACACAAGCTATAAAGTACAAATTCCAACATCAGGATGTCCAATATCTGGAATGATCTAAAATCCGGACCTTAAAGTCACCAACAAAAATACGTTTTAGGATTTCTTTTTTATGCTTTATGCATGTACATTTGATTTTTTCCCTATGAGAAAACATGTGGAGAATCCCGATTCTTAATTTCACTTGGGCAATAAATAAAATACTTCGTTACTGAAGAAAAAATCATTTTAGCATAAATTTGTCTGATCAATAATTTGGATCTGCTGCTGCGTATCTGCTTGGCATACATCTCAAACTGAAACATTCTACATAGAAACATTGTTGATTTTACGACTACTAATATTTTATATCCCTGATGCCCACTAGCAAATCATTATTTATTATATTTTGCTTTCACATGACACATTTATCAACACATGACAACTTGAGTAATGACTCATCTAGCAATGGCTAAAAAATTTTTTTAATACTAGTAATTGAATAACAAAGAGCATAGAAACCTTTGATGTTCACACATTAGCAACTGAATAACAAAGAGCATGGAAACCTTTGATGTTCACACTAAGCTTGGTGTTGATCACAGAGTTAAGTTAAATGTGCTAAATATTGATAAGAAAAAATTTAATAATGGTAAAAATCCATATGGTAAAAATAAATTTTCTTAATGATACTCATTGGCCAAAAGATTACATTTAGTGCTATTTGAATTAAGAATACCTGATTTTCTATTCACATAAACCAGAATCAGCACCAGAGCTTGTATGGCCGCACTGGGCGGCAGAATTTATGAAAGACAACATTTTTGGAATTTAGAGAAGCACCGAACAACAAAATTAAGGGATGATAAAATTTTCAGAATTTAGGGAAAGCACTGGGGCCCAAAATTCAAGGGCAGCAAAAATTTAGAACTTAGGGAGGCACTTGGTGGTGGAATTTAAGATCCTCAGGGGACAAAATATCTAGCACTGTCCAGCAAGTATATGTGGGAATTTATTTATTTAGGACTCAAATATGCCTTAAGCATGTGCAAGAATTATATGTAAGTATAATAAATAACTGAGTTAATAAAATTCAGGCTTATCTGGTCTCAGTGCACGATAGAAGCAAGATGAACCAAAGAATTTCAGTTAATATAAGCAGATTACACTGTTCCTTAACTTTCTGATTTGATCCAGCTTATTATTTTTTGACGGCTGTTTTTGTTACAGCAATTTTACGAAAATTAAAGTTTGACATTTCGATTATGTTGAAAAGACTTTCTAATCAGGAGCTGCAACAGGATCTACAAAGCGAAACCATGTTTCGATAATCATTTTTAAAAAAAGTAGAATTGCTGCAAAAAATAGATATACATAAATCCATCTCAAAATTATGCAAGGAATATGGCATTGGAAAGTCAACTGCATGTGACATAACAGAAAAAGGAACTTTATGAATTTTTTGTGTATTTCGACACCCCACTTGTAATGAATAACAAAAATATTACTTGCTATGCTAAAAGTGACGATCATGACAAAGTGATGATTGAATGGTTAGAGAAAGAAACGAGGGCGTGCCATTGATGGGGCCTATGCTAATGGCTCAAGCCAAAATATTTCATGAAGAAATCAACTTAAAAACGAAGTACACACATTTGAAAATTGGTTAACCAAATTTTAAAATCACTGTGGTATAATGCAGATAAAAATTTCAGGTGAAAATGCTTCAGCTGATCCTGAAGCTGCTGAACTCTTTGTAGATAAATTCATTGAGCTCATTAATAGTGAATCATTAATAATAGTGAATTATTAATAGTGAACTCCAAGACAAATTTACAATGCTAATGAAACTGATCTTTTCTGGCAATATGTACCATGAAATACCTTGGCAACCTCTACAGAAAAGGCTCCAAATAGTGTCAAAGATTTTAAAGCTAGACTAAAAATTTTAGTATGCACAAATGCTGTAGGAACGCACAAGTGTAAACTTTTTTAAATCAGAAAAATACATGACCTTGAGCATTTAAAGAAGTAAAGATTTTCCTGCTACATATCATGCAAATAAAAGAGCATGGATGACACAAGCATTTATGTATGACTGGTTTGAAAATCATTTCATATCTGAGGCTCAGCAAAATTTGAATTCGGTTGGTTTACCTGATGATGCAAAAATTGTCCTGATTGTAGACAACTGATTGGCTCAAAATTTTAATGAAAGAAAATGTACCTGTGTTTTTCTTTCCTCCAAACTATGCATCTATCATTCAGCCTATGAATGTCAGAATAGTGTGGGCACTGAAATGCAAATATAAAGTAGCATTTTTAAAATCCAAGTTAAATTTTTTGAATAATGGCAAGACTGTTCAAGAATTTTTGAAATATTTTAGTACAAAATCTGCTGTGCGGAGCATCTCAAGATCGTGAGAGAATGTGCCTTCAGATAATTTTAAAAATGCTTGGCATAATTTATGGCCAGCTACCCTATTTCATGGTGAGGATGATGATGATGATGATGATGATAGCCATGAATTTGAAGGCTTTCAGATATCACAAACCACAGGTGAAAATTTCCAATTAATGGATTTTGTAAAGAAATGTGGAGAAGCGGTAATAAACAAAGATGATATGACAGAAGTTTTCCATAGCGATGACAATGCTCCAATCATCAATCAACGGACGGTGAAATTTGTAGTATGGTTCTAGATCCAGAAAATACCACTACCGAAAGTGAAGAATGAGGCAGAGAGGTTACTGAAAATGAAAAAATTTTAATTGACAAGTTAGTCGGAATTCTCGACACAGTAACTACAGGACTCTGTAAATAAACAAGAAATTATATCTGTCTATAGAACTGAAGATAAAGTATTAGCACAAAAAAAAATTAAACAATTTACATTCAAAGAAATGTTTCATATAATAAACAAATAAATATTAAGCTCTTTATTTTTTAATTTTGATAACTTTTAGATCATAAATGCATCATTTCATAAATCACTATCTAATATTTTTAATTTTGTAATTTCTACATGCCAGCTTACTAGATTTAAACTGATGATCTAATATTCAGAAAAATCCCTAATCTGGAATCGCTGAAGTCCCAACGAGTCTGGATCTCAGACTTTGTACTGTATATAGCTGTGAAGGTGTAATGCCTTTTGCCCCAAATGTTAAAATGAGATAAATGAAATATAAGCCTTTAGAAGAATTTAGAAGGAAATTTTAGAGTTTTCTGCCAAATGATATGAAACAAAACCCCAAATGTTATCTATTGATTGAAAAATAAATGTAACTAAGAAAAACCCTTTGAAAGTTAACAGTAAACAGGGGTTAAATTTAGATCAGAACAAAAAGATTTCCTTAGATGCATAAAGCTTCCAGGAAATTCAATTTATAGACATTTTTTAAATACTTTTGACTGAAAAGAATTGGTAACCCAACACTAAGTCAAGAAGGAAACCCATTGCTGCTAGTAAAAAAAAAAAACTACCTTCTAGGTTTCTTCCGTTGAATTTATTAAAAAAAAAAAGCTTCAGTTGACAAAACAGATTTCTTAGATATTTTTCACATCCAAAAAATCTCCTTTCTCCCAATTAATGATCCAGATTCTAACTCTTATTCACCTTAGGCATTTAGGTGATTCTTAGTTTTCTCTTAGCTATCACGAGATGGAATAGTTTACTTGTAATGTAGTAGGTTCTTGAAAATTACAGTCCTTAACCTTTGCTTATCAAATAAAAACTGCTTCTGACTGCACAGAATACGAGTCATGTTGGTCCATGTACTTCTCTGAATGATGAAAGATATTCTACAAATGATGACCTTAAAAACAAAAAGAAAGGTGATATGCTTGTTTCATAAAGAATTTAGATTTTATTTATGATCCAGAGATAACAAAGCTCCATATTATTTTTATAAAATTTATGCTCAATTTGCAATAAGGCAAGGCCACATTTTAGATAAGTTTATCATCTGAACTCATTTTCCTGTCACAATGAAAAAGTACTTTTGAATACTTGAATTCAGCTTCTCACAATTTGAACACATTCAACCATAGAAGCAAAATGAATACTTAAACTTTATGCAAAGATATTCTCCAAGAATCATCATATGCAAAACAAATTAGAGGAGAAAAACATCTCCTTACATACCAGATAGAGTATCTTTCTTCAAGGTCGAAATTGAATTAAAAAGGGGGGTTCAGATACTGAAGAATCATAAATTTTTCACCTTTTAATAGCTTTTTTTAAAGGTTATTTTTATATACCTTCTCCAAAGAAAAATTTTAGCAGCAAGGGGATCAACCAACAGAACTCCAGCCAAAGAGAGAAAACGAAATGAATGCAAACAGTGTCCCGCCACGTTTTAACAGAAGATACTAAGAAGACCTATTGCTAAATCTGATGCTTCCTTTAACTGTTTGCATATGAGCTAGTGATACATAAAATTCATAACTCTTTAATTAATGTGACATCATCACAGGAAATTTGGGAATTTCTTTCCTATGATTCAGCAGAAAACCACTGCCGTGGTAAAAATCTGTAGGCAATATTAGCAACAAGGTTGCAAGCCTTTAAGCATGATAAAAGAAAAATAATAATTACTTTATTAGAAAGCAAAGTATATTTGCTCAAAAAAAGTTATTTTAACAAATAACAGTAAAATAGAATTAAAGCTAATAGATAAATGGCCCTAAATTGTACATATATTTCATCAAAAACAAATTTGGACACTTTTTTGCCTTTAAATGGCAAACAATAATACAATTAGGAAAAAAGAATTAAAAGATATTTCTTTTCACATTGAAATACACGCAGTTATGGATCCTTGCTCTAAAATGAGTCACACGAGTATACTTATAGTTCAACAAAGTCAACATAATATAATAAAAAAAATCTTTTATTTATGGTACTCTTCAAAATTTGTCATGAATATATAAGTTTTTGCATCCTACATTTTTAGTTATTGTATCTAAATTTGAGAAGTAAATGATCCATTTCAATATGCTAAGTGTATTTAGCCCCTTCCTGTCATCCAAATACCTAAACATCACATGCATCTACAGCAATACTCGTACTCAGCATTTTAGATAAAATGACCAACTATGCGTATTCTCATAGCTGGCTCAGTTTGCCAACGAGTATTCTCTCTCATACATGGCAGCGAACATGTTAAAGAATGTTCCAGGTATATCTATAAGTTGTTCATAATCATATTACAGGTATCCCTTCTATAACTAAGTAAATAGGTTCCTAGAAAATGCTATCATGCAAAACCGTGTTATAGTACACTAGCAACCAATACAAAATGGAAGGATGCATTCCAAAAACTTTCTTAAATTAAATATTTCTTTTAATTCAATGATTTTTATTAAAATACAAATATATGTAAAACAAAAAACAAAGTAAACCAAAAATTTCTGTTCTTACTTAATTCACGCTCATTTTCGTAAATTTCATCTTCTTCATTATTGTTCAACACGATGAAGCACGAGCACTTTTTAGGTCAAATAATATCATTACTATCTGAACCCATTTCTTCATTAGGAATTTTCGAAACAGCTGCCCTCTTTAAAAATCTATTATTCTGTTTGCTGACTCTTTTAAAAGTTCGAAGAAAATTCTGCTATATGAAGATCCTAATTTTTCAATTATCCTTTGAATTTTTTCTGATATGTTTTGGCAGCTACATGATCAGGTGATGCAGATTCTACCTGAATTCTTATACAAATAAGTGCAAAATGTTTTTTAAATTTCTCAAACCAACTCTTAATTCCCAAAATGTCTGAGCTTACACTCCACATTTTTCCTATGTTTGTAAATTTCGACTGCCTTTTCTTTAATGATTTTACTGCCCAATGGAATTTGTGGGTATAAATAAATAAGATTGTTATTGTATACTACACACAATGGCATACTATGTGAGTTATGTTAAGAGTAAAAATTTCCTGTTACTGAAGTATGTACACACATAAAGAGTAATAAGAGGATTTAAGAAAATTCATTAATGCGCTTAAATGACACTATGTTGCCATGCTATGCGAGAGTTTCAGCAATTTTCTTATCCTGTTCAAGCAAAACAGTGATCTAGGAAACCATGTTATAAAAGGGATACCTGTACATGGATTCAAAAAATTAAAAAAGACCACTTCCAAAATACAGAAAAGTATTCTTAAGATTTTAAAAGAAATTCTAGTTAAGTGTACTACACAATGACACGGTTGTTTTCACATATAAATTTTATGTAGAATAAAACTTTTGTCACTTTTTACTTATGTAAACTTACTAGATTATTTGGCAGCAACTTCCACTGTGTCTCATTAGATTCATTCCTAGAACTAGAACTACTGGTACTAATTTTCTGCCCCTTGGAAGGGCTGTGCTGTTCTCCAGAAGCCATAACTAAAATTTTGAAAAGATTTAAAAACATTTATTATTGAGTAACTTCTAATATATACTTCATGCATAAATGATTACCTAATGAAAAAATATATTTAAAAGGACAATCATGGACGCTGAATATTTTATGCATGGTTTGATCAAGACAGGCTGGAGCTCAAGGCACAGCATTCTTTCAGAAGATAGCTTAATGAGGAAGTATAGAATAATTTGGGGGAACTTTAAAAATGGAGGCCTTAATCCTGTGGTCTTGAGCAATACAATTTGATTATTAAATAAAGGTCAACAATGATGCCTTATTAACTTTGAAAAACATACTTTTTGTTCAAAGTAACAGAACTGGATTATCTGAATTACAGAAAAGCATGCAAGGGCCTAAGGAAAAAGACGCCTCAGTTGATGATCTTTTAAAGAAACTGGTACTCATTCATGTTACACATGGTAAAAATCAAGAAAACTCCCATGCAGACAGCCTATTTGCAGGGATTTGAACTAAGGTCAAGTTACTAGTATTCATAAATTTTATTGCTCACCCACATATGGATTATTCAATCACACTACCATAAGCATCTAAAATATAATGGCTAAACTAACATCTATACAAAAAATAAATACTATGTATACACATAAACATATAATTAAAAAAATCATTCTAAATAAAAAAAAACCAACTTCATTAACTATGTTTCTTTAGCTGCCATAATTAATGCAAATAAATAAAGAACTTTACTAAAAAATCAAAGAAATTTAAACCAAATTTACTAGTTCCTGGAGAGCAAGTAAGCAGGTTGATGTTGTAAAACAAAAAAACCAAATTTAAATTAAGCATGGAGAAAAAAAAAAAAAAAAAAAGAAAGAAAGAAAAGAAAAAAAACTGCACTTTGATCTGCTTTTCTTGTGTTCCACAGGAAGTAGTCATGTTTTTAATAAATTATTCCTATATAAATTTAATTGTTATTTCAAAATCTGATCATTAAAGAAAATTAAGCCAGGGCTAGAATCAGAAATGTGTTTATTAATATTATTATTACTAATATTATAATTATTGCTTTTGCCAGTTAAAAAAAAAACTTTTTTTAACAAACTTATAAACTGCTCAATGCGTCCAAATTTGCTAGTATAGCAGACATCTTTATATTACTGCAAGAATTTACTTGAACGGAAGCAGGCCGATGTTACACTTGAATGCAAAAAATGCAATGATTATCCCTTTTAATAACACATCTGTCGGCTCACTATCACAGAGATCATTACTAAAGCTATCTGTATAGGTATCATAGTCAAAATTTGCCAGAGACAGAAAACATTTATTAATGCATCTCAATCAAAATTTGTAACTAAGGTAGACAGAGCTATACAGGACATGGAGAAAACATACTAATGTGGTGGCCATCCCAATCATCAGATTCAATTCCATGCTACACTTTTTGCAAGGTTTCACAAAGAATGCTGACACTGTGCTTCCAATTTCTGTTTATCATTAGAACTTTTACAACCTTATGAAGCTGACCCTTGTTCTGTTGGAATGGAATACAGTAACACATACGTGGGAAGAAATAGTTCATTACAATATCTTAAAGCATATAAGAAGATGTGGACACCGAGTATTTGTAAAGCATGTTTAAAACATCTTTTAATTTCATGTTTGATATTACTTAATTTGAGAAAGGAACAAAATCAACTATGTGCCTGATTCATAACTACTAATAATCTGTTATATTCTAATTAAATATATCACAATTCAAATGAATAAGTTTTTAGCATTTTCAAAAGTTATGGATCATCTACTATCTGAAAAGAAGTTCTTATATTGTATGAAACTTGACATTCACAAATTTTACTGGGGCTTACCTGAAGAAGATATTGTAATTACTTATAGTTCATTATTTAACAATTTTAAAGGCATCTTTTTTTTTGCTAAAAGATAGTGTTTAACATGTTAAGCACCATGTCAGTCACTGTCAAATGACAATATCCTTTTTGGTCAAACCACATTAGTCAGCAGTGACAATATACCTTTTATTCAGGCCACATCAGTTACTGTTTGCCGATAATATAGCTGGCTGTAATGAAAGTTTTCTGTCAAAAAATGTTCTCAATAAAGTTAGGAAAAAACATGAAAGCAGTACCTTTAGTGCGGATAATAACCACCACCCAAATCTATTATTTTCTGCCAACATTTTAGCAATTTTTCAAAGCCTTTGACCCAGAAACTTCGTGGCCGTGAGTTCAAAAACAGATCAACCTCATTTTGGACATCTTGTGCAGAACAGAAGATAGCCCTAGCCAGACATAGCTGCAGGTGTGAAAAAAATGTAGAAGCCTGAAGGAGCGATGCTGAGGCTATATGGTTGGTGTAGCAAAGATCCCATTTGAGTCTGTACACAGTCCAGCTGCTGAATGCAGACCTATGTCGTCTTGCATTATCTTGATGGAACATTTCCTTTTTGCATCAGAACTCAGTTCGACATTTTTCCTTGATAACAGCGTCAACAACGGACCAGCACCTAGCAGTACACATTATTACCAAGGGTCTTACCTTTTCCCAGAAACTCTTTGTGGATACTACCATGACAAGCCACCAGGTACAAAGAATGATCTTTTTGTTAGTCAAATTGAGCTTAGTAACGCTGTCACTGGGTGCAAACCAACCCCCACTTTGGCCTGTATTGTTGAAGTAATCGCAAGTGACGATCCAGTCCAGAATTTTGTACTTGCATTAAAATACGAGCAGATTAGTGCAGGCTCGAACACGTCTGTCCTTATCTGCTCAAGTAAGCTCATGCAACACCTAGCCACTGAACTTCTACATCAAATTTATGCAATGCATAGTACAACTAATGGACATGGCACTAACAAACATCTAACTGGTTAGCAAGCCCTGAAGTAGGTGCAGACTGATCTTCTTCCACAAGTTCTCGCAGGCAGGCCTCATCAATATCAGAAAGGCGGCCAGAGCACTCTGCTTCTTGAATGTCATAGTCCTTGTTTCTGAACTTTTGGTACCAAACCGTGTCATATGATATAACATTAGTACCTAAAGCTGTACACATGCTTTGGCAACATTCTGTAGCTGAAGAAATGGAAGTAAATGATGGTTCTAATCTGATAGTGTGATAGTTCCATTTCTGACACCTTTAATGATAAAGATAGGATTTCACAAATTTCATATCATAGTGTCCAAAAGCAAGTCTCCTTTTTTCAAATGCCAAAAATCGTTTAACAAAATATGATTAAACATGCCAACGTGAACTGTTTGAGCATATGATATTTGCGGTGATGGGAAACATTCGTTAAAACCCAATATTATGTATTATATTCAAATATGTATGTTATAAAAGTTATAATGTTTTCAAAATGATTAGATACAATAATATCAATGCTATTATGCAATTAAATTAACTATTTATTAAAACAGTACGTTTCCTTGAAAAACATTATATTACTTTACTTCAAATCTGCAGTTAAATATTAGCCTCAACATTTTCTACAAAATGTAATATTTGTTGACAATCGGTGTTTCAAACTTCTTACTTAAAAGAAGCAGATGAACCTTGGTACATAAAATCAAGTTTGAAAACAATATAAAATTTTTTCAAAAGTTAAAAATTGAGTTATTTTGCTAAATTTTGCATATTTTTCAGTATTAACCCCTTCCGGTATTATGACGAGTCTAGCTCATCATCGGTGTTTCATGCCATACGCACAATGACGAGCTACACTTCTCATGCGACTAAAGTTACTGTTGAATGTGATAATTAATTTAGTTTAAAATTTCTAGTGTACTGAATTTGGCAACACTTTTGTTACTTGTGGAAATATCACATATCACTATCACATATTATTTACCGTTAGACTATTTACTACATACCTTGTTGAGGTTTTGCTTTGATTTTTTCTTAATTTTACCGTTTTTGATATTAACAATGTGTAAAAATGGATATTAATTAAGAATATGTAAGAATTAAAAAATGAAACAAGTTTTTTTTAATAAAAATTAAATGGTTATTTCATGCACAGTTTTTCATTATTAAATCGTACCGGAAGTTTTTAGCAATTTTTCAAAGCCTTTGACCCAGAAACTTCGTGGCCGTGAGTTCAAAAACAGATCAACCTCATTTTGGACATCTTGTGCAGAACAGAAGATAGCCCTAGCCAGACATAGCTGCAGGTGTGAAAAAAATGTAGAAGCCTGAAGGAGCGATGCTGAGGCTATATGGTTGGTGTAGCAAAGATCCCATTTGAGTCTGTACACAGTCCAGCTGCTGAATGCAGACCTATGTCGTCTTGCATTATCTTGATGGAACATTTCCTTTTTGCATCAGAACTCAGTTCGACATTTTTCCTTGATAACAGCGTCAACAACGGACCAGCACCTAGCAGTACACATTATTACCAAGGGTCTTACCTTTTCCCAGAAACTCTTTGTGGATACTACCATGACAAGCCACCAGGTACAAAGAATGATCTTTTTGTTAGTCAAATTGAGCTTAGTAACGCTGTCACTGGGTGCAAACCAACCCCCACTTTGGCCTGTATTGTTGAAGTAATCGCAAGTGACGATCCAGTCCAGAATTTTGTACTTGCATTAAAATACGAGCAGATTAGTGCAGGCTCGAACACGTCTGTCCTTATCTGCTCAAGTAAGCTCATGCAACACCTAGCCACTGAACTTCTACATCAAATTTATGCAATGCATAGTACAACTAATGGACATGGCACTAACAAACATCTAACTGGTTAGCAAGCCCTGAAGTAGGTGCAGACTGATCTTCTTCCACAAGTTCTCGCAGGCAGGCCTCATCAATATCAGAAAGGCGGCCAGAGCACTCTGCTTCTTGAATGTCATAGTCCTTGTTTCTGAACTTTTGGTACCAAACCGTGTCATATGATATAACATTAGTACCTAAAGCTGTACACATGCTTTGGCAACATTCTGTAGCTGAAGAAATGGAAGTAAATGATGGTTCTAATCTGATAGTGTGATAGTTCCATTTCTGACACCTTTAATGATAAAGATAGGATTTCACAAATTTCATATCATAGTGTCCAAAAGCAAGTCTCCTTTTTTCAAATGCCAAAAATCGTTTAACAAAATATGATTAAACATGCCAACGTGAACTGTTTGAGCATATGATATTTGCGGTGATGGGAAACATTCGTTAAAACCCAATATTATGTATTATATTCAAATATGTATGTTATAAAAGTTATAATGTTTTCAAAATGATTAGATACAATAATATCAATGCTATTATGCAATTAAATTAACTATTTATTAAAACAGTACGTTTCCTTGAAAAACATTATATTACTTTACTTCAAATCTGCAGTTAAATATTAGCCTCAACATTTTCTACAAAATGTAATATTTGTTGACAATCGGTGTTTCAAACTTCTTACTTAAAAGAAGCAGATGAACCTTGGTACATAAAATCAAGTTTGAAAACAATATAAAATTTTTTCAAAAGTTAAAAATTGAGTTATTTTGCTAAATTTTGCATATTTTTCAGTATTAACCCCTTCCGGTATTATGACGAGTCTAGCTCATCATCGGTGTTTCATGCCATACGCACAATGACGAGCTACACTTCTCATGCGACTAAAGTTACTGTTGAATGTGATAATTAATTTAGTTTAAAATTTCTAGTGTACTGAATTTGGCAACACTTTTGTTACTTGTGGAAATATCACATATCACTATCACATATTATTTACCGTTAGACTATTTACTACATACCTTGTTGAGGTTTTGCTTTGATTTTTTCTTAATTTTACCGTTTTTGATATTAACAATGTGTAAAAATGGATATTAATTAAGAATATGTAAGAATTAAAAAATGAAACAAGTTTTTTTTAATAAAAATTAAATGGTTATTTCATGCACAGTTTTTCATTATTAAATCGTACCGGAAGAGGTTAAAGTAAAATATAAAAATGTGCAATTAATAAAAAATTAGTTTCAAAGCTGTATTGAAGTTTTAATAGAATTAATTTGTTATTATGCTCAAACTCTGCAGTGTTAATACGCCAAACACTGCATGCAGGAACAGAAGTAAATACATAAATAACATGGAAGATAATACATAATATTAATCGAAAACATAATTTAAGCAATATTAAAATTTGTAAATAATATTGTAGAAGTCTCTTATTCTATATTTTGGACATAAAATTTTTTTAGATGTCATCATGAACAGTGTTTATACTCATTTTTTTTAAATGGAAATAAAGGACTTTTAAGAATCCTCAATGAAAAAAATTTAATAGCCTATCAGCAAACAGAACTGATAAAAGCAAAGCAATTACCTTGCTTCTTGAAATATTATTTTAATAATAAAACACACATTTGTACTATGTATCATTATTACTATTTATGACATAATATTTAAAATTTAATTAAAATGAGTTCAGAATAAAACCAACTCATCAAAAGTTTTCAAATAAACAAATTATGAACATAATTTCTTGAAATTCTTATATTTTACACTTATAATAGATTATATAATAATGACAGAAAAAATTAAAGGAACAATACAAAAATGCTTCAACTCTATTAAGTAAAGTCAAATGAAAGGTGGTTGTTGGTAGCTCAAGGTCAACATTATATAGATCATAAGGAGTCACCTTCATTACACTGAAATATGGAAAATTTTTACATCCACTCTTAGGCACACACAGAAAGAAGTGCAAGGGGTTCCTTCAAATTCTAATTTCAAAGAACATACAAGCAGTTGTGTAAAATTTTTCATACACAGATCCAAAACTTTCCTCAAACCTTGTTCCCTTTCTAATGGAATGCTTTATATGGTGACCATTTGAACCTTTCTTGTGACAAACCCATTCAAAGACATCTGAACAAGCCTTACGTTTGACGTTACCAATTCCGTTGAATTACATCCAATAAGGTTTCTTTTCTTGTCCTCAACCGCTTCCAAAAGAAAAAACCTTCCACTTTCTCGTTCTATAAAACCAAACACACACTCTACCACCGGCAGCCATTTTACGATGCAAAGCACACAATAAGCGACATATTTCCTAAGTGACATCCAACAAATATTTTCCCATCAGTCAAATTCACTGTAATCAAGCATCCAATTATGTCGTAATAGGGTTTCCATAACATTCAACTACTCAGGTTACCATAAATGAAACATCTTGATGATAACCCAAGGGGCACCCTTAAATATAGGCTAACCAACTTCAGTAATTTCCAATAGCTTTTATCAAAATCTATATATAAAGCAGACTTGTGCAAGCCAAGCTGTCATTCTTTAAGGTTCAGCTGCATTATAGTCCCCAAAATTTCCTCATAATATAAGCAATAGAAGCACTGGAGTATATTTTAAACTGAGAACTTACACCGACTTATAATTAAATTAGTTAAGCTTAAAGAACCACTCGAGAGACAAATCATACAATAAGCAAAGTTACTGATGTCTGCTTCTTTTCTATGATCTGCTTTTTTGGGCCTATTGTGATTATAAGCAGAACTTATATTTTTAATATATGAGCTCCACTTTTAACAATTTTTTCACATTCTAATACATTTTGAAGCAGACCTTTTCTTTCACTTTACATTAATTGTACATTTCTAAAATCCACTGTTCAGCTTTTGCTTACTACAGAAAAACCTTCCAGTAAATAAAATGCATTTGTAAATTATATATATATATATATCACAAAATTCTATGATTTGCAATTTGGCAGTGCTTATGTTAATACGTAGAAGAGGTTCATATTATTTTTACCCTAAATAGATACCAGGATACATAATTCTATTTATATTATTATTAAAAATATACCTTTAATATTATGTTAATATTTAGAGAAACTTAAGGACGTGTTTCAGCACATCAACAGGAGGATTACATAGTACAAAACGTTATCTTTCAAATGAACACATAGCTCACCAGTCATACGCAACTTATGCTCATAGGCAGTAAAATTTAGCAACCTTGAAATTGCTTTAGATACTTCACATCATTACAGAAAAACAGCTATCACATTTAAAATAACCAACACCCTTCTGAAATAACAAACCGTATAAAATTCTGAAATAACAAACACATTTTGTATAAAATCAATATAATGCGTATTCTCCTAACAGGTGATCAACTGGAACTATCTATAATAACAGGTGACCTACCCTGTATTTCCTTTTGGTTAAAAGTATGAATTGTATGATTTGGCCTACACTGGTTTCCTCATTAGCCTTACTTATTTGGCTGACTCAAGCCATTCTTGTAATCATCAGAGGACTATTATTGATGCTGTTAATGATGCCAACATTCAGACTGTTGGCACCCGCCGTTGATTCCCCTGGCGCATGCGCATAATAAGCAAGCTCGCTGCTGCGTAATATTTTTTTCCAGAAAGAGTTAGCCAAAGTCTGTGGTGAGTATCGGATGCACGCGAGAAGCACTAAGTACTGCGTAATTCATGTATCTTACTTATGTTTCTACGTCTTCGTAGCATAAATAAATGTTTGTCCTGTAGATGGAAGTCATCATTTTCATTCTACAGAGACAACAGAAATGTCTATGGAGTCATCTTGATAAAAAATTTATGTAGGATATGCAACGAACAACAATCACGATGCTGCCATACCATCTTGCTGAATTGTGATGACAATTTGTTAACAATGGGAATACACTTCTTGCCATGTGTAAAGACATCACCACAGAGATTATGCGAATGAAAAACTGGAATGTCTATCAACGTTGCTTTATATCTAATTATAGTAATAAAATAATGACTACTGACAAATGTGAATTAGGACTGCTTCAGTTAGCAGATGCCAAACAGGATCGCTTGAACTTCTCTTTTATGTGTTTAAAGAACAATATAGTAAAATTTAATATAAAATGTGGCAATGTAATAAATCTTCTGGTAATATAAAAGAAAGTACATATAATTTCTTTGTATTTATTTATTTACATAGTACTGCTTTTTGTATGGTTTAGAATGGTAACGTTAACAGTTCCTTTGGTTTTGATCATGGCTCGCAGGCAGGCGGTCACCTATTGCAAGAATATCATATCATGTATATTGAACATTTCATTATTTATTTAGTATTAATCTATCTAAAGCTGTTTATTGCATTAATGCCATTTACAATATTTCGTTTGTTATACTGAGTTACTGTAAGTGAAATGGCCACTTTAAAGGACAATTGAATAAAAAGAATATATGTTTAATCAAGGTAATCTCTAGGCACATCAATGCATTGTTGCTAACACATGACAAGATCATTTATACAACACCTGTTCTAGAGCTAATGGTCTGTTAAGGAAATGTCAGGAGATTTCAGAGGATAAGGCACAGTTTTATATCTCAAATTATTGATTTCCTGTATGTTTGACACTGCCATATGCAGTCAGACATTATCTTAAAGCAACAGAACTCCATGTTTATTCATAAGTGCTGGCTGCTTAAGTTGGTGATAGCAGAACCATTTTCTTGTACCTGTTTGTGATAACAGTACTTAAACAGACAAATAATCAAAGTTTCAAAGTTTTACTGTGCATATTTTTTTTTTAAGCTCAAATACGAAAAGGTCATTGTAACTTCACCATAATTAGTTATCTGCAGGATTTCAAGCAAACTGCTTATAAGAGCCATCAAATCAAATACTGGATTAGTAAACAGTACTTCTTATTTATATTTAATTCAACAATCCTTGATGCATTTTATTACCAGATTTATTAAAACACTTATCAGTGACTTATTAAAAAAACTTGAAATAAATATATTCAGAATTTTGAATTTTATAACTGTTTCCCAATAAATAGATGATACCCAGAAATTTCACGTTTATTTTAGTACTTCAATAAATAAATAATATATTTAAAGTAAAAAACAACAGATAAGATCATATTTTAGTAAAGCATGTCTTCCTACGTTAAAGGCAATTGTAGCATGAATGCACTATACAAAAGAAATAACACCACGTAAAAATTTAATGGAATGTTGCGATTTTTTTATAAAACTACTAAATGAAGGAAGTCAGTAAGCGGTTAATAATGGAAAACAACAATACATTAAGTTAAAAATGGAAAATAATTTAATATTTAACATATCTGCTGTACTAAAAAAATGATAAATAATTTCAAAACATTGTTATTACAATTTTTACTCCAAATGTTCCAATTTTTTCATCACAGCGTACTTCACATATTTTTTCACAATTACGGAGCTTAATAATAATAGTACAAACTTCCTTTCAAGTCAGATCGCATTCTCTGAGTATAATACCTTAACTCTATTTAAAGAGCATTTACTTCAAGTAACAGACATCTTTTTGCAACAAATGTACAATAACACTTATTATTTTACGTTACTGTGACAAACTATAAATAAAGGAACGCTTTAAACGGAAGTACGAGATTAACGAAACTAAAAATAAATGCCCAAGAAATTTATCAATTATTCGACACCACAAGCTATAACAATAATAATAACAATAATAAAACACCGTATCACAATTCACTCTTCAACACTTTTGACAAGTAAACTGCACGCGTAAATTTTAACGCAGTAATAAATCTTTCACAGAAAATATGGAATATACTTCGAATTATGTTGTTCGTACCTTATGCAAAATATTTTCAGACTTGGGTGATATTAAAACGAAAATAAACAATGCAAAAACCACAAAAGTTTAATAAAAAAACTTAAGTACATATAGCTTCACATCGCTTCACGGCGCTCACACACATATATCGCGGCAGTTGCGGTCAGTCTAGTCACACTAGACAAAGTTGGACGGAAGCCTTAGTTGGACGCAAATGTAAGTTACTGTTAAAAGACATATCTCCATCAATACTTGGATTGTATGGTCATGGTTTATTGTAAAATTATGCATATTATCGCGTAAAATGCTCACAACTGGTCATCCAAGTTGTCCAACTTTCAATTGACACATTAAGGTTCAGGTTAAAAACATACCAATGTAATGGAATAGAAACATACCAATGCAAAAATTTTAAATAAGCAAAAAAGCTATTTTATTTTAGCATGCATTCTGAATAGGGTTCGAGGGCAGTCAAATACAAATCTCCCATCTTTAGAAACTCATAACTTTTTGCTTGGAAAAAGAGGGACCTGTGTCAGATCGACTTCAAAATAGATAAAGTTTTATTCAAAATCTACGTCAAGAAATTTCGTTGAGAGTTTCCGACTTCAAAGCTTGGGGAAAACTAGTGCCTGACCTGTTTTGGAAGTATTTCCACATTTTTCAAGCTTGAGAAATGCCACACAGCCACAGTAGGATCCAAATAGCACGCTTAGTGCTGGGACGTCCCAATGTTACATCTATGTCACATTACATTTGTGACCATGATACAACGTCACAGAAATGTCCCATTGTGAAGTGGAAGAGAATATCGCATGGATGTTACATATGCGTCACAGTAACAGTAAACATTTAATGTGATCAGAAGAAGTTTCTCAGTCTCCCTCATCCTGAACTTGCTTGATCTTACTCATGTAATTCTTCTTTACTAGTAAGTTTAGAGAAAAGCGAATGGAGCCCTTTGTCAATAAATGGCGCTGACTGTTCCAGTGGATTTCTGACGTCAGAATTATGGGTTGGTGCTTTTGGCAAGATTTTCGCGGAGGTCAAAATGGAATTTTTTGCCGAAGAGAGTTGAAGCTAATGACCAGGGTAACCACAGCAGCACCGCATTAGGATTTAAACAGCACGACGCCTTAAGCTATGAACGTCATCTGGAATACTGTAGAATGAAAAAAGACTTTGTAGGGGTCTATAGGCATTTTTCAAAGCAGAAAGGAAATAGATTCGGTGATCGTCTTAGGATATAGTACCATTAACTTGTGCAATTTTAAGGGCTGTAATGAATTAATACTTTTTGTTCGTTCATTGCCTTCTGTAGATTTAGTAAATTTCATTTGTAATATTTAAAAACCCTGATTCGCTTTTCGATAAGATTATAAGTTCTAGGATAAAATTATTAACAATCAAAGCTGTCTTTTTGTTGTTTTGTTTTGTCCTTGTGTTGCATTGGTTATATTTTTATTCTTGTCATATTTAGAAATTTTGATTTGCCTATTCAGAATCAGACATTAAAAAATTTTTACCATATTGAAATTAGTAGGAGCGGTGAAATAAAATTATAGCTCAATCGTATTATGGTCAAACTTTTTGTCTGATAACTTAAGACGACCACATTTGAAAATGATCACTCTTTCTGAAAACATACATAAAAACATTGTTTTAAATATCTTTTTTTAAACAATCGTCTTCATAGAAAACCAAATCTTTTGGAAATGTTAAAGACTGTCTTAGAAAGAATGTATACTTCTCTGTAAATTTCTTCAATTTAAATGATAAAGACGGAATGTAATACATATATATATATATATATATATATATATATCATTTCTCATCAGTGGCTAGACCCTGAGTTTGTCCGTTTGGGCAGTCTTTCAATTTGTCTCTCCCCTTGGTATAAGCAAATGACTTTAAAGATTGCAAAAATGACATAGAGGAAAATGAATTTAAAATCCGCCTTTACTTCTGAAGAAAAATTTCAACACTGTTTTGGCCTCCTCGGTGATTGCGGTGATTTGTACCAGAGGGCGCACCGCACAAAGAGTTAGTTGCGTTACGGAACGTAAGGCGAGCGGACACGCCATTATTTCAGGTGTATTACTGCTTATTGATAAAATCACATCATATCTGCCAGGTGGCAGAAAAGTAAATTGATATATCCATGCCAGGGGGCATAACTCTTGTAAACATGCCAGGTGGCATACGGCTTGTAAATAAATTGTAAATAAATGTACAGTAAATTATCTTCGTCATTAAATAAAGGAACACGCAACAACAAGCTTCTGATCATTTGGATACGCATATTAATTTCTTGGTGACCCGCACGTGATGATGAAGAAGAGCGTAAGAAAAGTAGTGAGTTCATGACTGAAAAACTGGCATTGAATGCGAAGGAATTCGAGGTAGGCCCTTTTTCATTTTTCCAGTTTTGAATTGAATTGTTGAATAAAAAACTTGTTGATTATTATAGTTGGTAGAATTTAATGGTAAAATGGAGGCTATGAATAAGGCAAAGAAGTTGCGTACGGTGACGCGTAGCTTAACTACTAAGTTGATCGGTAAAATAGAATCTGCATTGGTAGAAGAGGATGAATCCGCGGATGAGAAATTAAAAGAATTACTTGAAATGTTGATTGAAAAATCGCAATTGTTGAAACAATATGACTCTGAGATAGAAAAGCTCGTAGTTACAGAACAGGAGTTAGAAACGGAAGTAATTTCTGCACAGGAATATCAAGAAAGAATTATAAGTTTTAAATGTAAAATTCAGGAAAAACTAAGAAAAAACGCGTGTAAGGTTGAATCTAGAAATTTTAGTGAGGAAAATGTATCTGCAAGGTTGAAAACTTCTGAAGTGAATACTTTGAAATTGCCGAAATTAACGATTACAAAATATTACGGTGATCCTTGTTCTTGGCTTGAATTCTGGAATCAGTTTTGTAATTCCATTCACCAAAACGAAAGTCTTAGTTCAGTTGACAAGTTTTGTTATTTAAAATCGCTGTTGGGGGGTTTGGCTTTAAATGCTATTAGTGGATTATCATTCACTAGTGAAAACTATACGGTGGCTGTTGATATACTAAAAACTCGTTTCGGCAGAGACGATCTGTTAATTAATGCGCATATGAATAAATTGTTGAGTTTAGAACCTGTAAAATGTTCCGGAAATACGGTTGCCTTGAGGAAGCTTTATGACGATATAGAAATACAAATAAGAAATTTAAATTCTTTAAATGTTACTAGTGGTTCTTACGGACATTTATTATCGCCTATTTTGTTAAAGTTAATACCCGAGAATTTAACTTTAGAATTCACTAGGAAAAGAAGTGATAAACAAAATTTCGATGTTAATGAACTATTAACGTTCTTGAAAAACGAAGTGGAATGTAGGGAAACATCAATGATGTTAGCGCGTACTAAGAATTTTGGTGTAAATGAGCCACCCGTACAAAACAGAAGTTCTCATCAAGGTTATCAAAATAAATCTTACATACATTCTAAAAGAAATAATAACTATACGAATAAGCAAGGCGCTTCAGTATTAACTAGTCAAAGCGAAACATCCGGTAAATACTGGCAAAAATCACATTTTAATCAAAACCTAAAATCCTCTACTCTCCCTAAGAAAGAAAATCAAAATGTCTGTATTTTTTGTTTATCTGCTTGTCACATGAATCATGATTGCCCACTTGATTTAAAGGCTCGCCGAAAGGCATTAATGGATCGAGGTTTATGTTTTATTTGCTTTTCAAAAGGGCATCCGAGGCGTCTCTGTGCTCTTAAAGACGAAACATGCAGACTGTGCAATGTCCAGGGTTTACACAATTCATTAATATGCGACGCAGCATCGAAAGATTTAAAGGCAGGTACTTCCAATGAGACCAAACAAACGCCAATTTCTGAAGCTTCTCTTTCGCTTTTATGTAATGAAAATAATAACAAAATTAAATATCCTACTTCCGTTCTTTTACAGACGTTTTCGGCGACAGTGAGGCGTCAAGGGGGGACCGAAAAGGTATTACGTTGTATGCTAGATTCAGGGTCAACAAAGTCATTCATCTTACGAGAAGTGGTTGATTCACTGGGGTTGAAAATTATTAACAAGGAAGCGCTTATTATTTTTACATTTGGATGTAAAGATGCACAAGAGCGCTTGTATGATATCGTAGAAATAGTATTGAAAAATGTAAACAATCCCAATAAAAGGATAAAAATTAACGCAGTAGTCATTGATTCTATAACACTGGGGCAAGTAAAAATTCCCTCTCGGTGGATACGAAGGATGGCGTATGAGAAGGGAATAGAATTAGCAGATATTGGTACGAGTAATGAAATTCAAGTATTAATAGGTTCGGATTACATTTGGGAAATTTTAGGAGAACGAAACGTGAGGATTTGTAAAAAATTAGTAGCGACAGAAAGCACTTTCGGTTTCGTAATTCAAGGCAAGGACGAAGGATCAAATTGTAAGGAGGCACGAGTTAATCATATAACCGTTGTAGATCAGGACTTGGGTTATGAAAGAGTTAAAAAATTGTGGGAATTAGAAGCAGTTGGGATAAGTCCGGATAAAGACATCTCTCGATCGGATAGAGAAATTTTAGAGTCATTCGAACGAAATACAACTTATGAGAATAAAAGGTATGAGACTAGATTATTGTGGAAAGAGGGTGTTGAAGGTTTGAATAATAATTATGAAACTGCGAAACGGTGTTTGCTATTTTTAAATAATAAGTTTCAGAAAAATAGAGAGCTGTATCTAAAATATAGTGAGATAATTAATGAACATTTAAGAGATGGTATAGTGGAACGAGCAGATATGTATTTAAATGATAATTTGAAAACCGGGTATTACATGCCTCACCATGCGGTAGTTAGGGAGCAGAAAGATTCTACAAAGGTTAGAATAGTTTTTGACGCTTCTTCTAAAAGTAAGGGAAATTTATCACTTAACGATTGTTTGGAAAGTGGACCTAATTTAAATCCCGACTTACTGAAGATTATCATTAAATTCAGGGTACATTCAATCGCGTTTTGCGCTGACATTCAGCGCGCATTTTTAGAGGTAGGCATAGCTAAGGAAGATAGGGATTTTTTAAAGTTTTTGTGGATAAATGAAGAAGGGTCAAATCTCGATCGCCGTAATCCCAACTTGCAAGTTCTCCAGCACAATCGAGTCCCTTTCGGGGTCAAGTGTTCGCCTTATTTATTAACAGCTACTATAAGAATGCATTTAAAAAAGTACGAAGATGTCTACGAAGAGGCATGCAGTATGTTAAAAGAGCTTTACGTGGATGATTTAATTTCTGGGACAGTTAATGTAGAAAAGGCCTTACATTTAAGCAAGGACATGATTTTCATTCTAAGCGAGGCCAGCATGAATTTACGTAGATGGGTTTCAAACTCACCTGAGTTGAATGAACTATGGAAACTTAATGAAGTTGACTGTCGTGAGACATCTGAAGACTCTTTGATACCGTTGAAAGTTTTAGGCCTTATCTGGGACAATGTCAATGATAATTTGAAGATAGATGTATCTCAATTTCAGAAGTTACAAAAACTTAAAGTAACTAAACGTATCATTTTAGCAGCATGTGGTTTGCTGTTTGATCCCTTAGGGATCATGAATTCATTTACGGTTCGAATTAAGCTTTTAATGCAAACTATGTGGGAAAAGGGTATTCAATGGGATGAGAGTGTTCCCCTTGATACAGAATTCATATTTCAGGAATGGTTAAAAGAAGTTGAAAAAATAAAGTTTTTCGAAATTCCCAGACAGTTCTTCAATGACATGTGTTGGAAGTTTTTAGAAGTTCACATATTCTCCGATGCCAGTCCCAAGTGTTATGGCGCTGTAGCATATTTTAGATTTAAGAAGAAAAATAAATGTAAAACAAGTTTCATAATGTCAAAATCCCGTTTAGCTCCATTTAAAAAAGTAACACTCCCTAGGCTTGAACTTCTGGGAACATTAATATCTGCAAGATTAGGTTCATATTTGCAGTCGGTATTTCCGCAATTGGATAAAGGAACACGCAACAACAAGCTTCTGATCATTTGGATACGCACAAACACTATGCCTTTAAAATCGTATTATTATTATCATTATATTTGTTTGCAAAACTAGCTATTACAGAGTACTATGCTGATAGAAATTTCTAGTCCTAAAATGATTTTTATTTAAAAACCTCTTATCACATCTGGAAACACAGTAACTATGAAAAAATTTCTCAGCAGTATTACATTATTCGAAGAACTGTATTTTAGAACAACTATCAAAACGTCAACAGGACCCCATCTTCCACATTCCTGTTTTATTTTCTTTGGCAATAAAAACGGAAATAAAACTTTGAAACACTTCCCTCTAACTGAGGAATTCCTCCTTTTGATGGTCCTCAACGACTTCAGCTCATATTCCAGTTACGCACAGCAGTGGTCACAAACGAACGCAGCTCATCTTACAAATTTACGTCTGACAGATATTGCACGTATTTGGAAAGGAAGAATATGCATCGAGATCACAACTTACGTCAAGTTGAACCTCTATCTAATATTATCTTTGTTTAACTAATTTAGAAAATTACGTATGGCAACAGTGGACAATGTTTACATTTTCGTTTTGAGTTCGTTCTTTTTATGAGATAAATGGCTTCGAGTTGCATTTCATTTGTATTAGATAATTAATGAGTATTGTCTTACTCCATTTATATTTTTAAGTGCTGTTGCTACATGATGAAACTACAGCTGCCGCTTATCAGATTTGTAAATAAACTGTTTGTGTTGTAACGAGATGTTTCATTGAATATCTGTTAACACTCATTTCCATTACTAATTCTTCTTATATTCGAAATCAAAACGAGACAACTTAGTTGATATTTTGATATTCGGAATTTCCAAGTTTTGAAGGAATAAAAATGATATAAGAGTGCGTAGTTGTTGAAATTTAGTTGATTTCTTTGGATACCCGATCTATAGAGAAATCTATTTTTCTTCTTAAATTAATTCCATACGGTAATTCAGAATCGTTGTGTTCTTTATTTGCCGGAACGATCCAAAGGATTAACCTCCATCAAACTCAAATATTATTTCACATGAAAATGGCGCCTCCATATTGTGGCGGACCGGCTCCATCTAGCTACGCTGCTGTTTCTGACATCACATGAGTTGAAGAAATGAAGATGACATTTTCATATATAATTGAAAGCTTTAATTAACTGTATAAGAAAAATATAGAGAAAGTGGAAGAAAATTATCTGAATAAAAATGTGTGTCTGTGAATTATAAGACATATGAATACATCGTAAATTTTTATGTTCTGATTTCTGCATTTCAGCTCTTTATTAGCATTTGGAAGTAGGTTTTATTCAACTCTTTTCAAAATAGGAAACGTTGCTGAGACTATGATAAGGAACTTGCTGACCAATTATCCACTGATATGCAATATACATCAACTTATGCACCATTAAAGCCTATAAGTAGCAATGTTCCAAATCATGCATTAGCTTCAAATTTTTACCAATGTTAAAAAAATTGTTAAGATCCATCTATGGCCCACGCTAAAATTACTGAAAACAGCTAGACAACTCCAGTTCACATCCCGACGAATGAGCTGTCTGTAGGGAGTTTTTCGGGGATCCTCCCACGAAAAAAATGTATGCATTTAGAGCTTATAACATATAAAAATACATCCAGGATCTCTTGTAACAAAGCTGGTAACATTAGCAAAACTTGATCGGCTTTATGAGTGAAAGAAAGGATTAAAAATATGTATAACATAATGTTTCGTATATGATGCTTTTTGGAAGTATAAATGAGAAAACTCGTTTGCAAATTTGTCATGAAATTTCCGCAGGCGTCTAGAATTTTTACATTTCCAATTTTTTGACAAACAACTTCAGTTATTGCCTTGACTTCTTCACAATTAGATAAATCCCCGATTTCTGTATTAGAAACAATATTTATCCATGATCGACTTTGTGCATGTTTGTTTTTTACATAATCTCACGCATAGTGTTAAGTGTGCCTGAGTGGGTACGCATGGGATAATCCGAAAACCGGATAATGCGCACCCAGATAATCAAGATTATACAGTATATATTTTAAACATTTTTATCATTGAATCTTGAATGCGATTTGAAAGCTAGTTCTTATTATCTGAGCGACCATTTAATTCGTGAAACAATATATAAATAACCTTTAAAAAATGAATTAAGAAATTTCTTTTATCTTGCATATAGCCAATGCACAATATTCTACTAGTAATATAAGCTGTCTCAGATTTCTTTGTCCAATATTCTATATAGAATAATTTAACAGATTTGAAAAAATGAAGTATCAAAAAAGACACTGAAAATTACGATTTTCTGACATTACTAGTTAGCATTTGAGATATTTCTCATGCCTTCGTGGTGTAGTGGTCAGCACCACTCGGCGCGTATTCGAGAGGTCCGGGGTACGAGTCCCGGTGAGGACATTGCTCATTTTTCCCCTCTCCTGCTTCAAAAAAATCCAAATATCTCTCTACAGTGGCACCCGAACTAAAAAGGTGGTGGATCATGATTTTCCACCACCAGGATTTGGCGATTGGGTACTCTAATCCCCAGTTGCCCTTTAAAAGGGGAGTATGTAAGGTGTTTGTTTCTTCCGCCTTCTTGGCATGCCTTCCTGGTGTAGTGGTCAGCACGCTCAGCGTGTATTTGAGAGGTCCGTGGTTCGAGTCCCGGCGAAGGCACTGCTCATTTTTCGTCTCTCCTGCTTTCAAAAAATACCTAATGTCTCTACGGTGGCGCCCGAACTAAAAAAAAAGGGTGGTAGGTGATGAATCTCCACCACCAGATTTGGCGACTGGGTCCCTTAATCCCCAGTCGCCTTTTAAAAGGGGGTATATAAGGTATTTCTCCCGCCTTCTTTTCATGCTTTTGAGGTGTAATGGTCAGCACACTCAGCAGGTCTGTGTTTCGAGTCCCGGACAGAGCATTGCTCATGTTTCACATCTTCTGCTTCTAAATAACCTAATGTCTGCACAACAATCAACTTATAAAAATCGTTTAAAGTTTATTTCAGAGCTTAATTTCTAAAATTAGAAATGCCGGGGCCCTATGGATGACTGTCCGGAAAGAAGTACAAAAATAAATAAATAAATAAAATGGCTTGTTAAATAGTTAATAGTTAAACAGTTAAATAATTAATTATTGAAATTAAATTAATGATTAGAAAAATCAAACAATATTAATATTTAATAAAATTTAAAGACTAAATAAAAATATAATACGTTATTAAATAAATTGTAAATAACTAAATATTAATATAAAGTACTGTGATTTATTTGGGACTTAAAATTTGACGGCTGGAATTACAATTTGACGCAAAAAATAAGAAATAGCTCAACCGGTCTCCGGTTTAATTTCAGCTCTGAATATATAATATATACTTCAAGGGATGATAGAAATGAAGACCATTTCCTTTTCCAGAACACCAATAAAAAAGTTGAAATGATTAAAGCGTTACTGATGAAAATATAGAGAATGCTATAAATAGAAAGAGAATACGAAAAAAATTTTAACGGATGAACTGTAGGTATAAAAAGAGAAGAGTCCAACATTTTCTGACGACTATATCCTCTCAATGTAATTCCAGCAGTCAAGCAAAATATGAAAGAAGAATAAACTTCTACCGAATCCGAGGGTTAGCTGAAAAAAAAAATGTAACGAGTGATAACTTTCATCCCCCTGTCTTTGGTTACATCGTTCCAAGAGCTCTGCATGTACTCTTTCCGCAGGAAGACACTAGCTTTGGAACGAAAAATTTACCCGCTGTCATAAATTCACCGTATTTGAAGAATAAGTCTGTGACATGTAGATGGGGAAACTTTTGTTTTCTTAAAAGTCTCGACCTCCATCTAAGGATTTGTCTCACAAGTAAAGAGAGGCATGGAATCAGAAGTTAGAATCGATTTTTAATATAATTGTATTACTAAAAATAAAATTTTCGAGATCAGATTTCTGTTGAAATTGTTGTTCATTTTTAGGGCTCCAGTACGATCCGGCTAGAATAATGATATATGTCAAAAACTAAGAAGTACTGCAGCCGAGTTCTGGTGGGCTCCAGCGCAATTTAATCTCTGGTTTATTTATCTGTTTGTTTTGTTTCTCGTGTTATTGCTATTTCTCCGTGAAAACCTATTTATGTGAAAATTAATTTATTGAAATATCCGAATCCTCTTCATAGAAGCACAACCTGAGAAACTATTCTGATTCCAATCCACCGTTTTTCATAAAGCTGCGGCAGTTTTAAAGCAATTCAACGATTTACCTAAAGTGCGGACACTTATCTAAAGTCTCCGTTTTTCATAAAGATTTCAAAGACTCATATAATACCTTATTTTATTAATTAATCAGTAACTGAAATGAAAATCTAACTTGCATGAGGATGCCAACGATCAGTTTCAAGGGATAAATTGATTTTCGATTTGTGTACGTTACCTCCTGCTGCGGCACCGTTATGAAGGCATCCCAATTTGATTGCACCCTATCCTCATGATAAAGTTCATTAAATTACCTCAAAAGAGGGTAAGCATTTTTAATCGTTACGTAGCGTGGGATTGTCTCCTCACGAGGGAACTTTAAATATATATCCTCGAAAGCGTATTCCTCCTAAAAACAGCTAACGATTTTTTTTTACGTTTTCAAAAGCTTATTGAGGTCATTATGTTTTAATTGAAAATGTTTTATGCAGGTTTTATCCTGTTAAATAAAATGAATTTTAAGATAAATCTTTCATGTGACGTGTAAAACTATGAGACGCGAGTACATATTTTTTCATGGTACGCACCATAAAATATATTAATTTAACGATAAATAAAAATATTGTGCTCAGAAAAAAAGAAATCTGAAAACTAACAGCCTCATGAGTAGCCGTGAGATTAAGACCGCTGAATACTGGGAGTTCGATCCCAGGCGAATGAGTTAGCCGTATGCTTGGTCCAGGTTTTTTTCCCTTATGTTAGATGAATACGAGCCACTTTCCCTTAGAAATTCCTCCACAAAGACATCTCTCCTACTAGTCAGATAGTCCTTGCGTGCTTTTCGATATCTGTATAATCTAACCTGAAAATTACGAAAGAAGATAATAAAGTATAATATCTTCTTATAGAAATTTCTCATTCTTTTATAGTCGTTCGGAAGTACCATACAAAATATGCCAATTCGGAAGTACAAAATATTCTGTGCCAATGAAATTATAAGGTATTTCTCCCGCCTTCTTCGCATGCTTTCGTAGTGTAGTGGTCAGCACGCTCGACGCCTAAACGAGAGGTCTGTGGGTTGATTCCCGGAGAAGCCGTTCTCATTTTTCATAGTTTCTGCGTAAAACAAAATCCTAATGACTCTACAACTGGCGCCCAAACTAAATAGGGGGTGGATAATGATTGTCCACCAAAATGATTTGGCGATTGGGGCCCATAATCCCCAATCGCCCTTTAAAAAAGAGGAAGTATATAATGTATTTCTCCCGCCTTCTTCGCCTGCCCTCGTGGTGTAGCGGTCAGCACTCTCGACACATAACCGAGAGGTCCGTGGTTCGATTCCCAGCGAAGGCTTTGCTCATTTGTCTGTTCTATTGCTTCAAAAATACCTAATGTCTCTACACTGGTGCCGGAACTAAAAAAAGTGGTGGCTGATGATTCTCCACCACCAGGATTCGACGAGTGGGTCCCCAAAACCCCAGTCGCCCTTTAAAAGGGGAAGTATATAAGGTATTTCTCGCGCCTTCTTCGCATGCGATCGTGGTGTAGTGGTCAGCACGCTCGACGCGTAACCCAGAGGTCCGTGGATAGAATCCCAGCGAACGCGCTGCTCATTTTTCCTGTATCCTGCTTCGAAATAGCCTAATGTCTCTGCAAAATTATTAGAATGTATTATTTTTGAATACTTACAAAACTGTGGTTGAAAATGATACGGCATTTCGAAAGGGAGCACTTTCGAAAGTAACTCTTTACCTAAAAAAGCAGATGATTTTTAATCCTGTGTTCAATCGAAAACTTGTTCCAAATGCATTGTGCAGAACCCTATAAATAAACGTATCTTTATCGTCAGTAAACGTATGCAACTACTTGCAGTGGATGAACTTTCCAACGATTACTTTTATATAAGCGCTTTTATACAACTCTTTTCATTGTGCGCGCATGCTAGAAGAGAAGCAAACAATAAAATTACACTTGACAGAAATCTATGACAGTTTTACGTAATTTTTTAATACTTAGTTTAGCTAATTTTCTATTTGCTATTCGTTCAAGGTAGGTTATCTCCATCTTTTTTCCTTTCTTTTTTCCACTAATTTTTGTGTAACGTGGTTATTAATTTACAGTTAAATTTTGAATATGCGAAGTATGCAAATGACAAGTAATGAAGGGCGGGCACACCTGGTGGCTAACATCCATAAACAGGTATTCATCCCTTGCCATCCACTGCGGAGCATACAGAATGAAAATAACCTAGGATTTTGAACTCTGAAATCTATTTCCCCTTTTTTATACTCGCTTCATTAGCGGATCGCAAACGGCGATCACTGCTGGTGGCTCTGGAGTGTGCTTTGTGGTACTTACAGTGTTCCAGTTTTGCCGCTGTGGTCCACTTTGGACTTTTGACCAGATATGATTGGCTTAGTACCTATTTGTTTCGTTTTTAACCAAATAATTTACCTGAATTCGTGATGTGTGACTCCAGACAAGGCATGAACTGCTGCTCATCTGGGAGAGTGATCTGCACTAAATAATTTTTATCGCATTGTTAAGAAGCATTGGAGAGCTCATCGCCTAATGACCTTATGGTCAATGGCCTGGCATTTGTTTAATAATTTTAGCAATTCTTAAGACCCATTAACGACCCATAGCGGTAAAATAGCTGAAAACTGCTAGATCGATCACTGTTCAGATCCTCAAAGAAGTTCCTGCATGGGAGGTTTCGTGATTTCTCCCATGTGTAATGTGGATACGAGCCAGTTCCATTTAGAAAGCCTCTCAAGAAGGCATTCCTTTCTTTAGGCAAGAGCCTTCGTATGCTTTGCCGCAACCAAAACAATCCAGTCCAAAGCAATGTTTAAAAGCTGTAGAAAGAAGCAATTTCAATTAAAAATACCAGGGTTCTAGTTGGATATATGTAAAATATAAAATATCTATCTTTCAAATAATAAATTAATAATAGCCCTTTAACTCCCGTCTTCATTCTAAAAATAACAATAACATTTCTGGAGCGCGTCATTTCTAGATTAATCTATGCCATGAAGCTTGCGTAACGCTGATGACGTAGTAATTGGGAAACTAAACTCTGAGAACTGAAACTTTTTTAACTCAAACCACAACCTTCCTATTTATGAGCTTCCATATTGGATAGCTACTCACTTTAGCGTCTCTCTTCATGCTGCGTGGGCGTAATTTCACTGTGCTCGCTTCTTATTGCAGTAGTATCAAAAATGTAAATGTTCTGTAAATAGGCACGATTAGAGTGTTTAGCGACTGTGGCCACAAATGTCAACTGGAAATAAAAATGGAATTAAAACCGCTTTGACTGCCAAGTTTCTTACTTATTACGAATTCTGCGTTCTAAGTATCAAGAATCTTGTATCAAGTATCAGTAGAGTTCAGTATCAAATATCAATATAGTTCAGTATAAAGTATCAGTTCTAAGTATCAAGTATCAGTATTTCTACGCTTCTACGTCTCAGTATTCCTACTTCAATACCTCTCTGAAATTTGCTTTTATCACATACATATATGTTTGTCATCCTTCATCATGTTATCATCAATCAAATTCACGAACCCGTAAAACGTGGCACTATCTTAATAAATTGATGATAATATATGAAAATACTATTCACACGTATTTACATCTAATACGTACAGCGGCAAGTCGAAATGATCATTGAAATTTAGATAAGCATGCTTACCTAAGTAAAGACCTTTCATCTGCTTTACCATTAATTATTATTTGATGATTTACAATCAAAGAGCTGACCAAGCAGACAAAATATCTACAAAGTAACGTTATTACCGGTTTGAATTCTTCCGCAAGACCCACTTTATTAAGGAGCGAATTTCTGCAAATTTTAAGGGTTTTTTTTTTTTTTTTTTTGTAATTTTACAACATAAAAGAAATTACGAATTTTTCTGATTTCTGTTAAAATTTCAAGATAGTTTCCTATGCTTAAATGCTTCTAATATTTGCTGGCATATTGAACAACCCATTTTCGAATACAAACCACGTTACAGGATAACAGAGTAGCTCACTGACGGTCGAGGGGTGCCGGTTGGCCACCTGCTATCGCTAAACACTGGTAGTTCGACCAGAGTTCGAATAGCAGCGAATAGACTGGTTGCATGGATGATTTTGTGATTTTCCCCATGTGTAGTATGGTTCAAGCCAATTTCACTTAGAATCTCCTGAAAGAAGGCATCCCTCCATTAAAGGCCCGTTTGCACTAGCGAAGCTTTGGTTCCAAGAAACGTAAGCTAACGTCCTAAGGAACGTAACTTAAGTCGAGCGATTAATCTTGAAAGGGAGTTGATGGAAAATTTCAACTCCGAACCTATGAGATGGAGGTTTTGGCCAATCACAGACTTACAAACTACTACGAGGTTTTTGTTGATGTTATATGCGAAAAACATGGCGGAAGATTGGCTACGTCTGATAGCAAATTAATTGCAGCATTGCAACAACATCTGATTTTATGGAATAACAGAAGAAAAGAATATAGAATGAAAATAGGGCAAGAAGTTGCTTGGCTACTGGTTGCCGAAAGGTTAAACCGAGATGGTATGTATCCCATTTATTTATTTATTTATTTATTTTATCAGGACTTAGTGTTTTGTGCATTCTTTTTGGAAACATTGTAAATTCTGTAAAGGATTCTTATCCTCAAGTTCTAAGTCCTGAACTGGAACAGGGAGCGGAAGGTACGCTATGTTCTGATGTAACTGCTGGGCTGGATAATAACTGCACGTGAAGGGATTTGAAATCCTCTTTTATTCAATCACTATTAAATACAAACCTCCCAATTCGGGAGAGATACAGAAAGTAAAAGACCAAACTTTGGTCGAACTTAACAATCAAATAAATTTAAAACTAAACCTAAAATAGAACTTAAATTAAACTTTGCTTCGCACAGCAATTCGCGGAAGTTGGCCTCTACCGAAAAGGGTGCGTAGCAAGGTATACTAAATACTACCGCACTTTATTTGTTTTACAATGCAATCACGTAGTAAGCACTATGGCTTATAAATTTAAACTGCTAGCTGGTCAG
>KK121126.1:192344-215429 GCA_000611955.2 Stegodyphus mimosarum | reverse complement strand
AATTTAGCTTCTCGGAACTTGAGAATTCTAAAAGTATTTACAAAATAAATTTTTCCCCAACTTGCGAATTTAAATTCTTTTCTATTTAACAGATAGTTACAATTACATTCTCGTATTGAACAGTACTTAGCAACTTTAAACACATGACATAAATCGAACTTTCAATACAAACTATCAAACAAGGAAATTTTCACTTATCTTTTTTTTTTTGGTTTCCATACTCCTGCATTCTTCTTGCACAGAAGTCTTGAAACATTGGCGATGTTAAACTTTGGACCTTGACTCTTCGCGGGCGGCTGGTGTCCGGACCTTCTTTTCTTTTAATTCTTCGGTCGTTGAACCGGGATGCTTTTTGGGGGGGTGGGCTGTGGATTTTGGAAATCCAATTTTCGCTTTGTCCTGTACTTTGCCGACCTTGCTTCTGGATCTTTGAAGAGTCTCTTGCTCCTTCTTGGTTCCTGAGAATGAGTAGACCTCATTTCGTCTGGTTGGCTTCTTTTGAATCTTGCTTCTGGTTGGCATCTTCTTCTGACATCGGTTCTGTAATTCGGCGCTTTTGCTTTTGTTTCAGAAGACTTTTTCGTTGTCTTTTAGGCTCTGACTCCTGTTGAAGGGGAACTTTCGTGTCTTTATTACTCCTCGTTCTGCCGGAGGTTTGCTCTTGTTGCAGGTTTCTTCGTTTCGCTATGGTTTCTTCAGTGTTACCTGCCCTTCTTTTTGTTGTTGAGGGATCCTTGTTTGGTGATGATGAAATAGCAACTCTTGGTGCTGTTTCAGGAACCTGCAATAATTCTTTTAAGATTGGAAAATCCGTACGACTATAATAAGGTTTGATTTGATCAATGTTCGCGATAGCTTGTTGACTGTTTTCAGCTTTTAAATACACCGTTGAAAATTTTATCTTCTCTATGATAAAAGGGCCTTCAAACCTAGGTTCAAATTTGGCCACCCTATTTTCGGGTGCCGACGAAAGGTAGTGTTTTAGTTTTAGGACTTTTTGTCCTGTGGTATATTTTGCTTCACGTCTGTTTTTATTGTAGTATAATTCTTGTTTTGACCTTGCCACATCTGAATTTTTGATGGCATCGTTTGTAATCTTTTGGATATCATTCAATTTAAATTCTTCCTGCGTTTTTTGAACGAAAAATAGCTTATCCAGAAGCGTTAAAATTTTTCTTCCTAAGAATAATTCTGCGGGGGTTTTCTTTGTGGTATCGTGCTTCGCTGTTCTTAAGGCAAATCCTAATTCATTGACTCAGCTGCCCCAACGGTCATGATAATTCTTCACATATCCTCGAATAATTTTAAGTGTATTTTTATTTACGCGTTTTGCAATCTTTGATTGCGGTCTGTAAGGTACCATTTTTAGACGGCACATGCTAAGGCCTGTGCACAAGTTTTCAAATAAATTACTTTCAAATTGTCTACCATTATCTGATATTACTTTTACTGGGGCCCCATGTTTTAAAATATATTTATTTAGAAATGAATCTCCTACTATTTTTGTTGAAGCCCGTTTAAGGGGAATTATTTCTACCCACTTAGAGAAATGGTCCACGATGGTTAACAAGTATCGGTTTTTATTAATGTTTGTTCTGGGCTAGGGACCAAGCAAATCAATGCCAACCAATTCATTTGGGAACATAGTTTTTATGTTATTTAAGTACCCGGACGGGTTGTAATTAACGTCGTTAATTAAATGACACAAGTGACATGACTTGACATATGCCGTCACAACTTTGTATAACTGCGGAAAATATACCGCTTCGCGGACCCTTTGTAGGGTTTTCCTCACACCCAAATGGGCTCCTAATTTCGAGTCATGCAGCTCCTCTAATATACTTAATCGTAGACTCGTTGGGACTACCGGCCGCAATTCTTGATTATCGTTGGTAGTTGTCGTATAAAATAATACTTTATCCATAATTTCATAATGAGCTGCCCTATTGCGAATAGCCATTAAGTCTACATGAGGAAAGTTCTTTGGATCTTCTAGGTAGGCATAAATGTCTTTAAACTCTGGGTCCGTCTTTAATTCTGCAATTATTGTTTTCCGTGATTCAATTATTTTTGCAGTTAGCATCGTACATTTAATTGTATTTCCGTCTTCATCGATTTTAATGTGGGACAGGGCATCTGCAACTATATTTTCTTTTCCCGGCGTGTGTTTTATGATTAAGTTAAATTCTTGCAGTTTTAGTGTCCAACGTATGAGCTGAGGCGAAAGATTTTTTCCGGAGTATAGGCGACCAACTGCCGCGTGATCTGAAAACACAGTTATTGGGGCACTTCCAAAGAACACCCGAAATTTTTGCACCGCTAGAAGAACTGCGAGAGTTTCCCGCTCTGTTGCTGTATAATTTCTCTGAGTTTGGTTAAGCGATTTGCTAAAGAAAGCTATTGGCTTCCCGTTTTGGGAAAGAACTGCACCAACTGTGTAGTCTGAAGCGTTTGCTGATATTTCCAAATTTTGATCCTTTCCAGGAATTTTAGAACAGGGGCGTTAATTAAGGCGTGTTTCAGTTCTTCAAATGCCGTGTTCGCCTCCGCTGTCCATGTGAACCTAGTCTTTTTTCGTTTAAGCACCAACAAAGGTTCAACTATTTTAGCAAAATCTTTAATGAATACGCTATAATAAGAACACATGCCCAAGGAGGACAATGACGTTTTAGCCGTATTTGGCGGTGGATAACTTTTGATCGCTAAAATTTTTGAATTGTCAGTTTCTATACCGTTTTTCGAGATTTTATAGCCGAGGTACCTCATTGGCGGCAAATTTGTACGTTTTAGGATTAACTTTAAGGCCTGATTCATGTAATAATGTAAAAACTTTCTCTAAATGTTTAATGTGTTCTTCTAAGAATTCGCTTGCTATAATATTATCATCGAGATAAATGACAGTACTTTTTCCCCAAACTGGCCTTAAAACAATATCCATAACTTTTTGAAATGTAGCCGAAGCTCCGCTTAAGCCAAACGGCATTCTCAGAAAGGCATACATGCCTGATTTTGTGATAAATGCTTATGCTGTTTTTTCTACATCCTCGGGTTTTACTGCAATTTGAAAATAGCCTGGCGTCAGGTCTAAGGTTGTCATATATTTAGTTGAACTAATTTTTCTTATGATTTCATCTATTATCGGGAGGGGATATGTGGGGTATTTTGTTATGTTATTCAACTTCCGATAGTCAATGGCGAATCTCCACGCGTTCGGATCTGCGGCTGGCAGTCCATTCTTCTTTCTACACAAAACATAGGGGCTGGTACTTGGCGTAATTATTTTGTCCTCGAACATTTCCTTAACGTGTTGCTCGAGAATATCTTCCTTCACACGGTCATACCTGTATGGCTTAGACCGAACTGGGGCTCATTACCAGTATCTATGCTATGGGAAACAATCTGGCAGAAACCAGGTTTGTCATCAAATAAATTAGAAAATGTTCTTACCGGCTCCTGGATTTTTGCTCTTTCTCCTTCTTCAAGGTGACTTAGATTCACTTCCGGGACTACAACGTTTTCTTCTTGAATTTTGTCCATCTTGACCTGTAACGTGGAATCTTTAAAATTAATATTTGCGCTAGCTGCGCGCAAGAAATCAGCCTCCAATATGCTGCGGTTAGAAGATTTTTTACTATGAGAAAATTTATTTTTTGTTTTTCATTCTTTATTTGAACATGCAGTCCCACTTTTCCCACGCAAGTGCATTGATTGCCATGGGCAGCAATCACACGTTCCCCTGTTTTGAACAGTCTATATCGACGAAAATGTTTTTTAAAAAAATCCTGCGACAGGAAGCTGCATTGAGCCCCTGTATCTAGTAAGGCGGTCGTCGGGATGTCGTTTAGTAATATTTGTATTTCGGGCAAGGCCAAATTTTGTACGACCACCGTATTCAGCCTAATTCCTGAGGGATTTAACTTTTTACACGGTGACGTCACCCTCTTCCTAGTCACTTTGATTAGTTTAAATCCTTTCTTTCGCCCCCTTTTTCCAATTGCTTTTCATTTCGCCATGCTTTGTTCTGATCTGCCTTCCTTGTATCCAGCTTCCTTCCCTTTCCCTCTTGTCGATAGGTTAGGTTAGGTTATTCAATTATGGCAAAGCACACGAGGGCTATCTGCCTAAAGGGAGGGATGCCTTCGTGGAGGACTTTCTAAGGGAAGCTGGCTCGTATACACGTTACACATGGGGAAAACCACGAAAACGCCCATGCAGCCAGCCCGTTCGCGGGATTCGAACCTCGGACCGAACTACCAGTGTTCAGCGTCTTTACCACTCGGCCATTGGTGGGCGTCTTGTCGATAGGAATTCTGCTGAACTTGAGGTTTCATGTAATTGTGAAACCTTGAATACTGCATAGAATTCTTCGCCCACGCGTTTTCCGCCGTTCACCTACTCTGAAATTTAACAGCTAATTCAAATAGATTTTGCAGCGTTTGCGGGTTTCTCAGTTTCAGAAAGTCCTGTATTGACGGAAGCAACCTCGGCAAAATTATTTCGATGATTTCATTATCGGGCCTTTTCCCATATAATAATTTGATGATATGAATTTTCCTTAAGATAAAATCTGTTAAATCACCCCCATTACTTTGGTATTTACTATACAACTCTGATTCGAGTTTCGCGCGGTCCTTGATGACGGGAAACGCTTTCAATAGCGAATTTTTAAAATTCTCCCAAGTATAAGTTTCTGATCCTGTATCCCCTAACAAATTTTACCAATATTCTTGTACCAGCTGAGGGCTTGACCTTTTAAATTTGTCGTCGCGATAATTATTCTCTGTGGCTGGTTTACAGGATATAACGTAAAATGTAGATCCAGCTGCTCCAGGAAGGTCATTGCGGATCCTTGGCCGTCGAATGTTGCTGCTGCCTTCATCACCGCTCTCATAGTTTCTAAGATGAATCCAAATCCCTCCATCGGGTTGGGTTGTGCTTGAGAGAACTGAAAGGTTGGAGGGGTCAACGAGAATTCTTCCGTACCCAACGGCATAGTTCGTTAAGAACAAATTCGGGCGCCAAATGTACGGTTTAACTTTTTAAATCTTAAGTTTTTACTTAGAACCCCACGAACAAGCGAATAATCGCTTAAGTGTGAACAGAACAAGTGAGACTTGAGAAGAGTGTCAAACCCTTTATTATCCAGTATATTTACACCAGTTCCGGCTTGGAACTTTACAGTAAAGCCACTACTCGGGCTTGAACTTAAATACTAATAATTTGAACTAAAACTCTTAAATAAATATAGCCGAAGCTATCAGTATCTAACTAGTTGGCCCCTAAGTATTAATTGAATCGGCGAAGCCTAGCAAGGGCCTAGATATGGCCGAGTGTAGTAACAGCTAAGAGAGATGTTGTTAGAAGGGAAACGCACGCTAGTCAGAAAATCAGACTCTCTCTGTTGAAGTCTGTTAAGTCACGACTGAAATAGTACTCATTCTCATTTGCATTCTCTGCGTTTCTGAATTCACATTCTGGCAGGAAATTGTAAGCTGAAATTAGAATAAGATAGGAAAGATACAAAACTTAAAATAACTGTTAGAAAACGCATAGTAAACCTTAAGGTGTAATAAAATTTCTGAAGAAATTCTTATATTACATTAGAAAATAACCTTTGATAGTTATTGTTACCTAAGTTTTAATGAAATGTAATATCATGATGTTTATGAACAGAAATCTACTGACTCAGTTTATTTAGTGCAGTCTGAATTTTGTTATTGTCTCCCCAGTTGCCCTGTAATTGGAAGAAACTAAGGAATTTTCTCCCTCCTTATCATGTGCCTTTGTGTTATAATTGGAAAGATAACTGGCTAGCACTGGAAAGTCCAGCATTCAAGTCTTGGCAAGGGCGTTGCCCATTTTTCATAGTTCTTGCTCTGATAAAATTTCTAGTGACTTTTCATGACTAGTAATGTATAAAATGAAATGTCTTTGAGCAAAATACCAGGCCCTTCTTTCCTGCTTATCTGAGATTGAATCTTGATTCATTGAGAAAGAGAACTTGGCATAACTCAGCACATACTCAATAACATTGTTCTTCAGCTTAGTTTGTTCGAGCCCTTTGATGTTGGGGGGGGGGGCTTATTGGGACCCAAAGAACTGGAGTACATTCATACAGTCATCATGTGCAAAACTATATACAAATTTTTATTTTTACATTGTTGTTCTGTTGCTGATAAAAATTGTCTTTACAGCTGCATGACATTTGGACGCTTATTCAAAAGAATTCTTATTAGCAAATACTAGTCATCATTTGAGGTGGTAGCTCTTGAACAGCTTTGACCAGATATTTTCAAACCCTTCACATCTCTTGGAACCAAATCCACAATTGCACAGTTACACTTTGATGTATTTCAAATCTGTTTGCTGTTTTGAATTGATTTTTACTGGCTTCTAAACATCTTGTGTCTTGCCATGTGGTATTGTCTGACAAACTGTGTTACTTTGGTTCACTAATATCAAATTAAAAAAGAAAAATGCTTCTATGGTACAAGAATGCAGTGATGAAAGAGTCACCCGTGTTATATAATTTTTTATTGGCATCAGCTTTGATGTTATTATTACTAATTTGCATTTTAAACTGCTTTTTATAGCTATCTTTCCTTAATTCATAGAGATCTGTTGATAAATCAGTTACACTTTACTCATCTGCTTTGAATAAAGGTGCTTATTAAAAGTGTTTCTCAAATTTTAAAGATCAGTGTAAATAAAATCGAAATGTATTTTGATTCATCAAAAATACTTATATCTTTTTTATACAGCAAAATCATTTATTTTTTTAGATAAGTGTGTTGATGTCACTTCTACAGTAAAGATGTTGAAGATATGGCAAGTAAGGTGTCCAAGTGCAGTTGATCCTGTGAATATATGGGATGATGTATGTTCTAATAGGTAAATATAGCAAGTAATTTATTATTCAGCATGCTTTAACATCAGTTTACAACTAATTCGGTGCAAAAGGAAAAGCTTTTTAAGCAGACAAAACTGTTTGTCAGATTTTTTGGTCAATAATGTTTTTGTAATACATTGCAAAGTTCAAGATCCATACCAAATGGAACTATGCCAATTTCAGATTTAGAATTTTTTCAGGTATTAGATCATCAGTTGAAATTTAGTGAGACGGCATGTAGAAATTATAAAATTGGAAATATGAAATAGTGGGTTATGAAATAATGAAGCATTTATGATATGAAATATCAAAATTTACAAAAAGAAGCTCAATATTTATTGTTTGTTTTATTAAGCATTTCTTTCAATACAACTTGTTTAATGCCACTTTGCTTTTTATGCTGATACTCTTTAATTCTATATATAGACATAACTTCTTGTTCATTTACAAAGTTCTGCTGCTCAAGTCCTATAATTGACACACTGAAAATTCCCACTAAATTACCAGTTGAAATTTTTCTGTTATGAGCAAGCTTTCTGTCACTCTGTTTATGATTCGTAGGGATATTTTCTGGATTTTTCAACCATACTACAGATTTTGTGGTCCATTAGTTCACTGATAATTGGAGCATTGCTTTCACAGTGAAAATGTCTATTATATCATCTTCATGTATTACCACTTCTCCACATTTTTGCACAAATTCCATTAATTCAAAAATTTTGCTTCTTGTTTGAAATGTCTGAAAACCTTCAAATTTGTGGCTGTCATAATAAAGCGTAACTGGCAACTGCTATACACTGTTGGCCATGTATCATGAGATTAACGACTAAATACATATTGTTCTAAATTTTGTATTGCTTCTATCATATGCTGACAAAGCTAACCATTGATTATGTTAGTTTAGTTATTTATTGTACTTATGCCTATTTCCAACATGTGCGTATGGCTTATCTGAGTCTTGAATAAATAAATTCCTACATATGCTTAAGGCTTATTTAGAGCTGGCACTAGACATTTTGCAGTCTGTTGCAGTGCCTGCAAGTCCTACATTCTGTTGCCAATTGTTTCCCTAAACTCTAAAAATTTTGCCACCTCTAAATTTTTCATTCTAGTGCCTTCCCTAAATTTTGTCATCTGGTTAAGCCTTATCAATTCTGACATCAGTTCTGGGCTTATTTGAATAACATAGATATTCTTATTTCAGCAGCACTAAATGTCATCTTTTGGCCTATAACTTTCATTTAAAAAATTTATTTCTTGCATGTGAGAAAAAAATTCTGTTAAATCTCTCCTCCTCAACACTTTGCAGTGCAGTATGATAATGGCCAAGCATAATGCCAACATAAAATGTTTCCATGCTCTTTGATATTCAATTACTAATATTAAAAAAGAAAAAAAAATAGCCATTCCTGCATTAAGACATTTCTCAAGCTGCCATGTGATGATAGTCATCAGTGATGAAAGTAAAAAATAATAAGCAATAAATCACATGGTTGCTGTCAGGGATATAAATTATTTGGTAGGTGTAAAATGAATGATGTTTTGATGTAGAATGCTTCAGTTTGAGGTGTATGCCAAGCAAACTGAGTGCTATGGAGGCAAATTATTGATCATACAGATTTAGCTAATTAATGATTAGTTCTTTAATACGGCAGTATTTTATTTAGTGCCAAAGTGAAATTAAGAATCAAGACTCTCCACGTGTTTTATTACAAAAAAATATCAAAAAGCATATATGTAAATCTTCCTCCACCCCACCAAAAAAAGCATAAACATGTATGGTTAATGGCTGCATTCTGATTTTTTAGGTCAATCTCATATTTGATATTTCAGCATTAGATACAGAAACTGCAGTCAACATTATTGAAGACTTAAGGCTTTAAAGACACTGGAAACTATTAAAAAAATGGGAAAGCTTTCAGATTTTATATTATGTCCGAAGAGGCATTTTTTAACATTTTATGTGTTGCATTTATTTATTAAACATCATGTTATTTGCACTAAAACCACGAAATTCGAAATTCGATTTGTAAAATTCGATTCAACAGCAATATCACAAAATATTTAAAAATAACACATTTTTATAATTTCCAATAGGCATAGTTTTGCACTGGAGAGAAAGAAATTTTTTTTCTTCCATACAGTGTTGCAATTGCTCGTTTTGAAATCGGGTTTGTTAATCAAAAATTCATTAAAGTTTTACAAAATAGGCAACAGGTAATAAATCATATTCAAAATTCAGGCTTTCAGGTGGATGATTATATAATTCAGAATTAATGATTCAACTGCTCATTAACGTACCCATAAAAGATGTACCTTACTCAAGAAGAATATTCTTGTGGAATTTGCAACAATTATCTGTTTGCCTTTCTGATTGTGTTGCTTTAATCTCTCATTCTTTTTAGTGAATATTAATTCTTGTGTGCCTCCATATGCCATTAATAAAAGTTAATTCTAAAAGAAAAGCCATTATATAACACTTTTCATAAATTAAAAAAATGAGTGAATTTATTTTATAATTCAAATAACCTGTTCTAATTGAAGGTGTACTTTGTTATTCTGGTGAGCAATTTTGTTTACTAATTTTGTTATCACACTGTTTTTATTGGGTTATAATATTTTGTTTGCAATTCTGCTAGGCATTTATATTTGAAAAAACTTGAGAAGGAAATTATTAACAAGGATGAAGATATGGAAATTCAGACTTCATCTCAGGAATTATCAGGCAACAGCTTAGAAATTGATGAACCAGAGAGTGAAGACTTCAAGAAAGTAGCTCTAGAAACACAAGTTTATGTGAAATTGCACTTTGCTGAGACTTCTGCAGCACAGGGTAATTTTCCTGTTGCTGTTTCAAATTTGAAAAAGATTTATAAAGTAAGTTATTTTTACTTTATTCTAATGCCTTCAGTAAATATCCTTTTCTTTGTAATTGATTTTAAAATTAAATGCATTATGTTCTCTTTTAATGTTTTATATTTTAGCAGAGACTAAAATGCATTCAAAAAATTTTACAAGGCAGAATGTTATATAAATAAATAAAAAAAATTTAAAATAAACAAATTGTCAAACTGATGTATTAATATTTTAGAAGCATAGTCCTTGAAAATATTGTATTCATGTAAGAGTGCATCAAAGTACTTTTAAATATATTTCAGTTGAAACAAAAACTAAGTGCATAACATACTGTTGATTTTAAATTAAAATGTTTGAAAAATAATATCTAGGCTGTAAATATGACCTTTATAAAGACTGGATATTGGTATATTTTTCTGAAATAATGAGCACATACCCACGTTTTTCCTCTTAAAATTTTGTATATTTGAAGATGGTACTTCTGTATATTTCAGATGAATTACATATGAAATATTTTTGTTGGGTATTAACCCTGGTCAGCATCATATCTTATATATTTCTTTTGCCACTTTTGTTAGAATTCTCTGAATGAATGGATCTTTTACTGCTTTTAATTATGACAAACTTCAGTTACTCATTTTGGAAAGTGGTACTGAATGCTGAAATAAAGATTTCAAAATTATTACTGGTTCTTTTCTTTTTAGAAGGGGGGTGAGAATTTCTCCCTTTTGCTTTAGTTCTATAGCACTCATCTAATTTTAGATGAATAAATTCAGCACATCAAATAGAATATCGAAATTAAAATTCAAAAATTAATGTTAATTTTTTTTTTTTTAATCACTGACTTTTCTCCTCACACTCACCTGAGCTTTGATAAATCAAAATTTTCGCTGAGTCAAATTGAATATTGAACTGTAGAAGTTTAATACTGTCTTTGACAATATATATTTTCAATGTCATCCTTTCAAATTTTGGCTTATCAAAGTTCAGCTGTGTTAACGTTCCATTCCTCATTCTTTCAGCCAGACAAAAAGGGCTCAGTCAGGCTTCACTTAACAAAAAGATAACTACTAATTATATTATAGAATGAAATAACAGTTTCAATGCATGCATATTTTTAGCAGGCTGTTTATTTCAAATTTATTAGAATAAAACTGAAATTAATTTCTGAAAAGAAAAGGAGAGTTGAAAACCTCTCAGATGAGGGTTGAGCAAGGGAGTGTTGATAAAGGGAAATGGTTTTAAAATTCATATTTTACCAATTTTAAAAATTTTATTTAAGGTTAGTGCAATTTAAAAATTTCATAATACTTTTTTACAATTATTTGCTTTTTTATTAAACTAATTTTTTTTTTGTGTTGATATATTCTGTTTCTTAAATTATTAATATTTTTATATTCATTATAACATTCAATATAAGAATTTTCATATTTTTATATTAATACTCAAAACAATTTTTATTATTTTTTTATTCTAGCACTCAAAATTATTTATAATTTATGTTTTATATTTATCTCATTTTTCAGAATAGTTCCAAAATTCTTAGCTGAAATAATTTAGAAATGATGTAGTCATGATGTGGTGGAATAAAGAAGTTGTTATAGCCATGGCCAAACTAAATATTCCCTTTTATTTTGGTTGATACACATTTTTAAGCCAAAACAAATAAATTGTACCTGTTCTTAAAATTATGTCAGTGTTGATCAAATTATGAGGTGTAGTTTTGAAGGCAGACAAAACTGTAGATTAACTAGCAAAAGAAACAGAAAGTGAAATATAACATATTCAGATGAAAGTTTAAATTTATTTTCTCTCATTTTGATTCATTGTTTTGAGTTCGTTTGAAAAATTATCTATGTCTAGCATTATGTAAGAATCATATTGCATGGATTAATTTAGAAACAGTACAGTCTAGAGAGATTTAAAATAAATAATTACTATCTTTAAAACAAAATGGGGAGATAGCCAAATTAAAATGAAGTGTTAAGGGGCAGTTGCAAATTAAAGTTAGGATTTTATTTACAGTTTTTTAATGGTACACACAAACACACACACATATATGAGTGTGTGTGCTTCATTTAATTTTCTTTTAAATGTGTGTGAGTGACATAAAAAAACTTACATATATCTTCTTTATGATTTCCTTTTAATATTGGATAAGCAGTCTGTAAAATGAAATGATGAGAAACATTTGGCGAATTAGTGTATTTTATATGAGTTTGTATATTCAGTTAACACAATTTTATTCAACATAATGTTGCACAGGAATTAATTATGTTAAGCAAATTATTTCTGTACTTCCATTACATGGTTGCTTTTTAAATTGAATATTATTATAAATCAGGTATCTAAAGCATTAGAAGGATCCTTGTGGTCAAAATTCATTCAAGCATATTGTTCAATAAACAATCAAAGAATTTCTCATTTTGAACCGAGAAAGAAGTTGGATGTTCTACTTGGATCTTTGGGGCAACTAAGTAAGAATATGTCTTTAAATAATGCTTTTCATTTGCTTTCTGTAAATAAATTATCGCAAGGCTATATGCACACATTAAAAGAAAATACTGTTATAAACTAAATAACATAAATACTCATTTAATGTATCATATTGCATAGTATTTAAGATTTTAGAATTCTGGAAATTGTGAAACTTTTAATTTACACTGTTGATGTTTGCTTTTGTTACAGGTGACAATTGACACTGAATAATACAGGAATTTGGAAACTTGTTTTCAGTTTTTTTTCCCTTTCAATGTTGATCTGATTTCCCTTTTCATGTTAAAAGTGTTTCAATTTGTCATACTTTTGAAACTGTTAGGAGTTTTTTTTCTTCATTATCATTGACTTTTTATTTATATCAGTTATTATATTAACAAAGAAATATGCTAGGTTAAGTTAGACTATTTGAATATGATAAAACACAGCAAAACAAAGATGCCTTTGCAGATGTCGTTCTTTGGGAAACTGACTCATATTCAGTTTACATTTGAGGAAAATTAGGAAAATACTCATGTAGTCAGGCTTTTTGCTACGATCTGAACCTATATATTAGGTACAGAAGTAGGTCATATCTGTTTCCTACTGTATTCAGAAGCAAAATCAAAATTTGCAGATAAGAGGACCAGTGATTTGCATTCCTCTATTATATAGCTTATTTATTTTTTGTTTACAGCCATAATTTAATTATTTACTGGCCATTTTCTTGTCTTTTCCTCATACTAGTATCTCTTTTGTTCTACCCATGACCTATGAAAATTTCAATGAATTCAAATAAATGCTTTTCTGTTTATCCAATTTTTTTTCACATTTTTACTTAAATATTTGTATATGAGAGAAGTTTTTATGAGTGTTCTGTACTGTTGCGTAGAAAATTTCTGAGTAATAATACCTTATTCGATATAAAATTTAATTTTAATATTCTAATGATTAATTTCATAAAATTAATGACAGCAATGGTTCTTACTGTTTTACACAATGAAAATGTGTAAATTCTGAGGAAATTAGTGTATAAGTATTTGCAATGAATGATTGCAATATGATTTTTAATCTTTTAAAATATGTTATGAAAACTTTGTGATTTTTGATAGCATAAAAGAGTAAAGAAAAGCACCTTGTATTCTGAAGTAAATTGTTTTAAATGATGCTTGGTTTAACTGCTGAGCAACTTCTATATAAAACAAGGAAGTAATATGTGTAATTCTGATGTTTTAAATGGCACTTAAGCAGTACTGAGATGCTGTCAGTGTTGATTCTCCATCACAAAATAACTTGCTAACAATTTTACCACCGAGGTTTTTTTCAATTCATATTTAGGTTCACCAATTGATATTTAGGTTTAAAATAAACCTTTTTTGTTTACTTTTCAGCCTGAAGGTTACACTAGCATTTAAGAACAGAAAATCAAAATCTGTAGCTTGCTGAAAATTCGCAACTGATGGTTAAGTAAAATATTAAAACAGGCATTTATTAGGTTCATAGCTTGAAACCAGTCTAATGGAGCAGTTGCAATGTCTTTCAGTTTTTAATTCATCTTATGTTTGAGATGTTTGCACTTTTTATTAATTCTCCATCAATCATAGTTATATAAATAAATTGTGCAATATTATTTGAGAAATTACTGGCTTAAATATTGCTTTTCTTTAGCTGCACTTACAGAGAGCATCATAATCTTCTAACAGTGTATCATTTCCTTTCAAGCTTAAATATTTTTGCTTGGGTATTTTTGACATGCTATCAGCCATAAACAAAACCAAGGATGTCTTAATGAATGGGCCCTCTAGGCATTTGCCTGGGCCCCATAAGCATAAGAGCCTCATGTTATTACATTTCACTTCTGTGAGTGGTTGTAGTAGGGGCCCAGCATTCACATTTGCCCAGGGGCCAATAATGCTGTTAAGATGACCCTGAGCACAACAAATTAAAAAATGCATCTTTAAATGATTTGTTTAATTTCAAAACTCATGTTTTGAATTAACACAAAGATCACATTTTTTCTGTTAAGTTGATCTGTCACATACATTTACAGGCAGGACCAGTGATTTCTTTGTTTCTACCTTAGTGCTAATCTGATGTCTCTCTTTCCATTCTTAGACTCATGATAAATGATAATGCTAGATACTGTAAAAAGATTTTACATTTACCATATTAGTTTAGAAGGAAAGTTCTGGATTTTGAGAGCTATAGCAACCGTCTCTATCACTTTATTACTTTTCTAAGACTGAATTACTGAGTTGATTTTAGCTTAGTTATCTGTAATTGCTTCATGAAAAGATTGAGGCCTTATCAAAGCGTAGGTGTGAGTAGTTGGTATTTAATATTTTTAATTTACTTAAGCATTTATTCTGAATTTCCTGCAAGCTGTAGAGATATGATTGTCTGTTATTAAATAGCTTGTGTAACCTTCATGCTGATGAGATATGGGTAATTAGTCCAAAACTCCTAAAAGATGTAAATCGAATTACTGTTATGTCTGAAATAACTACAAAGTCAGGGAAGGGTTTAAATAAACCTTAGATGAGCAGAGAAGAGAACTTAAAACACATTATGCATATTCTGTGCTAATATTATCGACTACAGCTCATGGTGATGCAATTCAAATTAACATGAAATAGTAGTCAAAGGTTAAACAGTTAAATTTTACTCTAAGCTGGTTCAGTAACTACAATCGGAGCATCAAAATTAATTTGCTGCAGTGAAATAACACAAAGATGAATAATTACAACTCTCAAAAATGGAAAGAGGAATTATAGTAAAGGCCGAAATTATAAATAACTTGTTAATTTAGTTAATAACCTTACAATTTTCTCCACCAAAATTTAAGTAATCGCAACAAAGGTCTTTAATGACCTTGCTAAGATTTTTAATTCTAAAGCTACTATATGAGCCAACTTTTACAACCACGAATTTAGTTAAATTTACAAACAGCTAAGATAGGTACCAACAGGATATTCTGGCACTAAAAAATTAGTCTTCTGCTAATCTGAGTTTTATAAATTGCAAAGGGGAATTTAGGCATTAATGCTTCTTGTATCGATTAATATGTATTTGTTTTGGTTCTTAGGAATTCTTAACATAATAAGCTGCTAATTTTATTGAACAATGAGTTCATTAAATAGATTGAGTTCTCATCAAATAATTACTGTAAATTCTTTTGATTAAAAAAAAACTCCATATTTTGCTTATATGACAGCGATCAGCCTGCTTGCAATCCCATATCCATGCAACTGTAATGGCTACATGGGATTTTTGTGGTTTTTCTGTCATGTGATATAAATGCAAGCTCATGAAGTCCCCCATGGCACATCCTTTTCCTGAGGTGTATGTTATGCAATGCTAATTAATCAACTAATCAGCCATACTACTACTGTTACTTACTATATCTTAACTGATTACATTCTGAGAAATGTATTTTAAACTGTTAATAATGGTATGATATTTGATATTATGTTACTAAATCTGTATCCAATGAAATTAAATCTGTTTCAGAATAAGTGTAATCTTGATGTTAAATAATGTAACATTGTTACTAATTATTTTTATTTTCATTTAGTTGAACTGGAAACAAGATGTGGTTCTAGTGTTTCCCAGAAAAAATTAGAAAGCCAGACAATGGAAATCATTGCTAATATGTTTATAGACAATATGGTAACTATTTCATCAATGAGTCATGAACAAAAGAAAAAAATCTCTGAATTATGTGCTATCAACCCTGAAAACTCTCAAGTAAGGATATTCTTATTTGTATAGTTAACATCAATTTTTTTTGTCATTAACTGGAAAATGTATTCCATCATTGCCCCCCTCAGAAAAAAATTATTAGTTGGCTGATTGTAATTCAATTAATTTTGCTAATTTACATGTGCAGTAGTACTTCTCGACTCGAATTTTGCTGTGTGTCTAGTTGCTTATATAGAAATTCTTTAGCAATACTGTGGTGCAGCATTCTAAATCTAATGAACTTCTTTTTTAAATCAGTATTATCAGAAGTATAAGAAATTTTCTGCACACTGGTAGCCCTTTTTCTGAACGTGATTCTACAGCAGAGGCTCAGAAATGTTTCTAACTTTTAAGTCCAAAATTTTGCTTTATGCATTACATATGAGCATAATTTTAACAAACTGATTATTTCTCTTTCATCATTTAAGCAAATTCTGTTGATTTATGGAAAGTGATCTATATGTTAATGAAGATTAAATTTTGATATGAGAACAATTCTTTCTTAAGCATGCATTTAATCATTTCTATACAGGAAACAATTGCTTCTAAGAAAATTGTTATGCACTACTGGCATAAATTTAATTTTTAAATGTATTAACAAGATATAATAACTCTTTCATTTACAAATGAAATAACTAAATAGAGGAGATCAAAAGTATTCAGATCATTTCCTTTAGATATGTAAGGTGAAAATTTTATTTTATAGTTAATATTTTGATTAAAAAACTTTACTTTTTGAAATTGCATTAATTTTTATCAATTTTCATTATTCTGCTTTATTTCTGGTAAAAATTTAACAGGGTGCTAGCTTCTTGAGAAAATGCATAGTTAATTCAAATCTTTCTAAGTTAATATCTTTTCCTGTACCTTTTGATCTTTTCTTATAGAAACATGTGAAAAATCTTAAGGAACATCAATTTTCTAATCCCATTTAAGTTGAAATCATTAATAGCAAATAATATAATATGATAGGAACATATTTAAGCGACAAAATTAAGGATCTTGCAGTTGCATATTATGTTTCAAATAAATATCTTTCTCCTCCTAATATTTGCCTGTATCTAATCAATGTGTGATCTGTTATTTCTAAAATTTAACATTGCAGGCATGCCTCTTTCTTGTGCTAGTTCAACTGTATATTCATGCCTTGCATAAAATGAAAACTGGTTTCAAATGTTCGTGAGTGCTTGCTGTTAGAAAAAATTTCAACTGTCATCTTCATTCATTCTAAAGTTGCATAGTATGTGTGTGTATGTATATGTGGTTTTGTATTTAGTTAGCTATTTTTTGGTAGAATTGTAATTAAAATTGTTTTATTTCCCTGTGTAATGCAGTGTTTGACGAGTTTTAAGAGAAAGCTACGCTGAAAACGTAAAAATACAGGAGCACATGCATTTAACAAATAGATATCTCATAAGTTATATTTAAATTGAAATAATGAAATTGTGTATTAGCTTTAACTGTAATTCTACAGTTTTACTTTCCAGAAACCTCGAGAAATTTTTAGAAGCTTCTCGTGACTGATTAAAAAGCTTATAAAAGCTGAAGGAAAACATCTTAGTTGAGTTTTACTAAGTTATTGTTGTTTACTTAGCCGCTGTGATTTTGAGATAAGATTAGCTTTCTCTGCCCTTTGAATTGTGTTCTATTTAACATTTTAGTAGTTTAAAATATAACTACTGTGTGATATTGTATGAATATGTGTGAGGAAAAATTTCAGCATTTTGTTTTATTTCTTGTGGTAAAAATAAATTTTATTAACTTTTCATCAGACTTGTGCATTCAATCTATTATGAACCTGTATGCATGCAACACTTTTTTGTGTCAGGAGTAAGTTTTTGAATACCAATAACAAGCTCAATGGAGGAGCAGTTAAAACAGCTGATTGAAGCCTTTCCTGCATTTAAAGAAGGTATGTAAGCTGGCCAAGAATCCATTACAGAGGAGATCAGAGCCATTTAAGAAAAGATGGGAGAATCCATTAAAGCAGAGATGAAAACCATTCAGGAAAAGGTGGAAGAATCCAATAAAGACGAGATGAAAGCTGTTAAAGAAGAAATGAAAGTGTGTGAAGAGGAAATAAAAAGAAAAATCACATGCATAATAGAAAACAAATTTGAAGCTATAAAAGACAGAATTGAGATGGTTGAAAACAAATTTGAAGCTATGAAAGGCAGAATTGAGATGGTTTAAAACAGAGTTGGAGAAATTGAAGAAAGAGTTTCTGCCGTTCAACAACAAATTGATGATTTGAGTATCTGCAGTAGCCAAAGAAGTTGATACCTTAAAGAAATTCGTAGCAACAGCAGAGAGCAATGAGAGTTTTAAATTTCTACCCATGCCTGCTTGCCCCTCTCTGAAGCTATCTACATATGATAGCAAGACCTCTTCTCAAGTATCCAAGACAGAATTTTCCATAGTGGCGGAAGCAAATGGATGGGACTTACAGACTTGCAAGCTAAGGCCTGTTATCTCGTCACTTTTCTGAGAGCAGACGCTGTGGATATTCTTCAAACTCTTCCAGAAAACCAGAGACTAGATTTCAAAGCTGCGCTTTGGGGAGATGTGTTTAAAAGACTACAACAGGCTTCAATTAAAGTTCCATTAACAGAATCCAATGGAAACACTCCAGGAACTTGCCATGGATGTTGAAAGGCTATCTCACCTCACGTTTTCGGAGTGCCCGGCAGAAAAAAGTGAAATCCTGGACTTGCAATACTTCATCAACGACATCTGGGATCCTGAAATACAGAAAGCTTGCGAATGACAGATGTCAAGGACTTGAAAAGCGCTCTAGTGTACACCATGAAACTTGAGGCAGCCCAGCAAGCCACTCATAGAAACCACGACCCAATCAGAGCTGCTCTAGTACAAAAGCCAGAGGATCAAGTGGCTGCTCATTTAGATGACTTAACCAGACAACTGAATGCCTTGAGACAGAATATTGGTGACAAGAAACCGACCATAAAGTGCTAGAACTGCGGTAAGGAAATCCACAAACGAAGAAACTGCAGAAGACTCCAGGGCACAGATGTTAAAACCGTGCCTTTCAAGAAGGAGGGAAGTTAGTGGCCATTTCATGGGGTGGAGGTTGCCAAATAATGTAAAGTCCCAGTTTAAAGCGCTTCAGATTTCTGCAGTGAGTGGTGGCAGTAATGGACTTTTCATCAATGGGACACTTCAATGGAGTTCCTTGTAATATAACCATTGATACGGGAGCCAATGTTATTATCATTCGAAAAGATGTGGCTCGACAATTGAAAAGAAAACTTATCTGGATGCTGCCCTGCATTACCCTCCAGACTATGTCAGGTGAGAATATCAACATCAACGGAAAATTAAACGTTAACATCACGTTTGGAAATGCTGCTTACCATCACACAGCATATGTGGCTGATATCACAGATCCTTGCATGCTCAGATTGGACTTTTTAAAGAAATACAATTTTTCCTTGGACTTTAAAAATAATGAAATGCATTCTACCTCTGAGGACATAGCCTTATTTGAAATTAATGATGAAGGGGTTAAATCTTTCCATAAAATGATAATTCAAGAAGATATCATAATACCAGCAAGAACACAATTGTTACTTTCTGTATCCATAGCCAAAAATAAAAATATCTACTATGCCATCATAGAATATCCCAAGAACTGTAGCAGCCCAAAAGGAGTAATAGTAGCCTCAGCACTCGTTGGCCTATTGCGAACCATTACCTTGGTGAGAGTTGGTAACATAACTGAAAAGGCGAGAGTTGTTAAGAAAGGTGAAGTGTTTGCAGCATGTACTCTAGTGATCAGCATCAAACGAACAGTTAACACTCTAGAATCAGTGTCTGCAGAGATTATTACATTAGAGTTATTACAGAATGTGCAGTTAAACGATGAAGAGATGAATGATGCTGAATGTGTCATTAAAGATCTTCAAGATGTTTTCTCCTGCTCATCTTCTGACATGGGTCGAACCAATTTGACGCAGCTTAGAAACGATACCGGTGATCATCCACCAAAGAAGCAACATCCAAGATGTCTACCGATTGCTAAACAGGAAGAGGTACCGACACTTTTAAAGGACATGCAAGAAAGCAATGTCATCGAGCCTTCAGCAAATCCATGGGTATCTCCCATCATCCTTTTCAAAAAGAAAGATAATATGACTAGATTTTCCGTTGACTATCACCAGTTGAACGAGGTTTGAACGAGGTTAAGAAGAAGGACAGCTATTCTCTTTCTAAAACTGATGACAATTAGGCACTCTTTCTGGAAGCAAGTGGCTTTTGACGCTTTTTCTAAAAAGTGGTTATTGGTAAGTAGAGATACATTCTGATGCCCAAGAAAAGACAGCATTTACTACAAGACAATAACGGGGGCAGTTCAAATTGATGTCATTTGGACTATGCAACACGCTGACAACATTCGACTCATGGAGACTGTTTCGAAAGGTATTTCTTATGAATCCTTCATGATATATCTGGATTTTGAGATAAGATTAGCTTTCTCTGTGCTTTGAATTGTGTTCTATTTGATGTTTTAGTAGTTTAAAATATAACTATTGTGTGATATAGTACAAATATCTGTGAGGAAAAATTTTAGCATTTTGTTTTATTTTTTGTGATAAGAATAAATTTTATTAACTTTTCATCAGACTTATGCATTCAATCTACTACAAACCTGTATATGCACAACACATTTTTGGTACCAAAACCCATGATCGAGCCAAGGACCTTTAGATCTATTTACAGTCTGTCAATCATAAGAAAAGCTCTTGCCGGTTAGTCTGCAGCTGTCTGTTGCCATAGAAACGAGCCTTGACCCATTTTCTATAGGGATTGTCTTGAAGATCTACTTTTCATTTTTCCATCTTAGTGCATTTAAAGATGAATTGGCAACCCTTGATTTGCCCCTATTTAAAATATACTAGCCCTATTACTATAGCGACTGCCACTTGCCAGACACTCTGGCGGAACTGTTCTTCTTGTAGGCAGACAGTATTAAATAACTACAGTAGGTTTATCCAGCATGAGAGTTAGCACCTTATTATGACCATAGTATGTAGTGTATATAATTGTAAATAGTATAAGACCATGGTCCTTTTTGTTTCTAAATTTGATAGTATTTGATTTGTTTTAAGTTACTTATTGCAATTATTGTTTAATTGTTTGTTATTATAATGTAATGTTTGTTATTGCATTGATGCCTCATTTGTAAGTTTGGCTTCCTGTCCAGAGATTGTACTGCCTGGGATGTGCATTCCTTGGGAAGAGAGCAGTGTTACGGTTTTTGTATTTAGTTTGCTATTTTTCATAGAATTGTAATTAAAATTGTTTAATTTCCCCACACAATGCAGCACATGACGAGTTTTATTTTTCCTCACAGATATTTGTACAATATCGCAATATCACACAGTAGTTATATTTGAAACTACTAAAATGCTGAATAGAACACAATTCAGAGAGCAGAGAAAGCTAATCAAATCTCAAAATTACAACGGCTAAGTAAACAACGATAACTTAGTAAACAACACAACTGAGATGTTTTCTTCCAGCTTTTATAAGCTTTTTTAATCAATCATGAGAATTTTATCATAATTTCTCAAGGTTTTCGGAAGGCAAAAGAGTAGAATTACAGTTACAGCTAACACACAATTGCATTATTTCAATTTAAAATTAAATTACGAAATATCTATTTATTAAATGTGCATGCTTCTATATTTTTACATTTTCAGCGTAATTTAAAACTCATCATGTGCTGCATTAAACGGGGAAATAAAACAAATTTTAATTACAAATCTATCAAAAATAGCTAACTAAATACAAAATCCATAACACTGCCCCCTTCCCAAGGACTGCACATCCCGGGCAGTACAATCTCTAGACAGGAAGCCAAACTTACAACTAAGGCATCAATGCAATAACAAACATTACATTACAGTAACAAACAACATAAACAATTTTAATTACAACTCTTCCAAAAATAGCTAACTAAATACAAAATCCGTAACTTATATATAATTGTTTCACATAACGCTCGCATGTTGTAGAATTATATTGCTATTACTAGTTCAGTGGTCTCAAATGCATGATCAGAAAGTTGCTGATGGGCTGGAATAATATATTTAAAAAATAAAGAAGCAGGGAGAAGACAAAAACATTCTTTTAACAAAGCAGAATTTCTTAATGAAATTTTAAAAAATATATATATAGTTGTCAAAACATACATATAAAAAACATATAAAACATACATATAAATGCATACAAAACATATACAAAGGAAAAAATATAAAGTTATATCTATTTTTGACCTGAAATCTAAAAGCTGGTATCTGAAATAAATTTCTGTTGGTTACAGTTTGTAGTTCAAACACATTGAGAACTAAATACAGTACTAAAGTGCCAGATCCAGACATCCAATACCCAGAATAATCTAAAATCCTGACCTTAAAGCCACCAATAAAAATTTTTTTAGGAATATTTTTATGCTTTAAGCATGCTTAATCTTTGTTTTTTTCCCTTAAGAAAACATGAGGAGAATCCCGATTCTTAATTTCACTTCAGTACTAAATAAAATACCTTGGTTGAAGAAACAATCGTTTTATCATAAGTTTGTGTGATCTGCTTGGCATACATCTCAAACTGATACATTCTATCTAGAAACATCTTTGATTTTACAGCTACTAATATTTTATAGTCCTGATGGCAACCTGGCAAATCATTTATTTATGATATATTTTGCTTTCATCACTGTATGTGACAACTTGAGTAATAACTCATGCAGCAATGCCTAAAGAATTTCTTTTTATATATATTAGTGATTGAATAATGAAGAGTATGGAAACCTTTTATGTTGTGACATTACCCTTGGCAATGATAACAGATTTAAGTTAAATGTACTAAATGTTGGTGAGGAAAAATTAAACAAAAATTTCTACCCATATGCTAAAAATAGATTTTGTTAGTGATACTCATAGGCCAAAAGATTACATTTAGTGCTATTTGAATTAAGAGTAACTGATTTTTTATTCACATAAAACCAGAACCGGCGCCATAGCTCGTATGGCCACACCGGGTGGCAGAATTTAGGCGAGACAAAATCTTTGGGATTTAAAGAAGCACGGAGCAAAATTAAG
>KK121126.1:161849-192317 GCA_000611955.2 Stegodyphus mimosarum | reverse complement strand
TTTAGGGAAAGAACTGGGACCCAAAATTAAAGGGCGGCAAAAATTTAGAGCTTAGGAAGGCGCTTTCGTAGCAGAATTTAGGACCCTCAGAGACTGCATCAGGCGGCAAAATATTGAGTGCTGGCCCTCAGTAAGCTTAAGTATATGTGGGAATTTATTTATTCAGGACTCAGATAAGCCTTAAGCATGTGCAAGGATTAGACATAAGTATAATAAATAACTAAATTAATACAATTCAGGCTTAACTGTCTCAGTGCGCAACAGAAGCAGGACAAAATTTAACGGAACATTTTGTCTTTCATCGCCACTCTCCTGCTGCATAGCCAATAATGTATAGCGGACACTGTTAAGCTGGGCTAAAATTATACTTTACTAATTCTAAAGAATTTCAGTTAATATAGCAGATTGTGCTGTTCCTTAAACTTCTGATTTGATCCAGCTTATTATTTTTTGCAGGCTGTTATAATTACAGCAGTTTTATGAAAACTCAAGTTTGAACTTTCGATTATGTTGAAAAGAGTTTCTATTTTTGGAGCTGCAACATGATCTGCAAAGCGAAAGCATTTTCAATATCCATTGAACAAAAAGTGGAATTGCTGCAAAAAAAGGGATGTAGGTATATCCTCCTCAAAAGTATACGAGGAGTTTAGCATTGGACAGTCAACTGTACATGACATAACAGAAAAAGAAGCTTTATGAATTTTTTGTTGATTCCAACACTCCAGATGCAATGAAGAACATAAAAATTATTCACTATGCTAAAATTGACATTCGTGACAAAGAGATGATTGAATGATCAGACAGAGATGCAGCAAGGACGTGCCAGATGAGTCCAGTGCTAATGCCTCAAGCCAAAATATGTCATGAAGAAATGAATCTAAAAACTGAGCACACATATTTGACAAATTGATTAACCAAATTTTAAAATCTCTGTGATATAATGCAATTAAAAATTTCAGGTGAAAAAGTTTCAGCTGATACTTCAGAGTTTCAGCTGTTCAGATGAATTCATTGAACTCATTAATAGCGAAATGCTATCTCCAGGAAAATTTATAACGCTGATGAAACTGGTCTTTTCTTTCAATACGTACTGGGAAATACCTTGGCAACCTCTACAGAAAAGGCTCCAACTGTTGTCAAAGATTCCAAAGTTAGACTAACAATTTTACCATGCGCAAATGCTACATGTGTGAACCTTTTGTAATCAGAAAAAAGTATACAACCTTGAGCATTTAAAGGAGGAAAGAATTTTCCCTTTATATATTATGTAAATAAAAGAGCATGGGTGATACAAACATTAATGTATAATTGGTTTGAAAGTCATTTCATACCCAAAGTTAAGCAAAATTTCAATTCGGTTGGTTTACCTGCAAAAACTCTTCTGATTATAGATAACTGTTCGGCTCATATTTCACTTAAAGTTTTAATGAAAGATAATGTATCCGTGTTATTCTTTGCTCCAAACTCAAAGTTCATCATTCAGCCTATGGATATTGGAATAGAGCGCACAATGAAATGCAAATATAAAGCTGCATTTTAAAAATCCACATGTTAAATTTCTTGAATAAGGGCAAGACTATTCAAGAATTTAAAAAATATTTTAGCATAAAATCTGCTATGTGGAGCATCGCAAGATTGTGGAAGGATGTTCCTCCACCTACCATATTTTATGGTGTGGATGATGAAGATGACAACCGTGAATTTGAAAGCTTTCAGACATTTTAAACCACAGGGGAAATTTTCCAGTTAATGGATTTTGTAAAGAAATGTGGAGAAGCAGTAATAAATGAAGATGATATAACAGATGTTTTTCATTGCGATGACAATGCTTCAATCATCAATCAATTAGTGGATGGGGAAACCTGAAGTTATGGTTCTAGATCCAGAAAATACCACTACCAATAGTGAAAAAAGAGACAGAGAGGTTATTGAAAATGAAAAAATTTTGATTGAGAAGTTAGTCAGAAATCTCGACATAGCAACTACAGAAGTTAAATAGTGGAACTTTGTAATTGAACAAGAAATTATGTCTGTCTATAGACTTGAAAGGAAAGTATTAGCACAAAAAATGAAGCAACTTAAGCAACTTACAATCAAAGATATATTTAATAAAGTAAAATATACAGGGTGCGTCATAAATTCGTGCAAAGTTAAAAAATTCGTAATAAAAGAAGAAATGCACGGAAAAATTTTCTGTTTGCGCCAATATGGTCAGAAAGACATTGGATTTTTTTCCATGTAAAAAAAAACATGTTTCCAAAAGTAACCGACAGAGGGCGCTCACACGTCATACTGAGATGTTTTATGCAAATCACGCAAACAGAAACAGACAATCAAACAGATCACAATAACAAGACACTATGCATTTACTATTTTATAGTAACAGATGTTCAACATTACCACCACCACAAGATAATAGGCAAGTGAGGCGCGTCACTACGCCCATTACAGCGGAGTGTAGCATGTCGCCATCGATGGCAGCGACGGTCAGTCGAATGGCATTTTTCAGTTCCACCAGTGTGGTTGGGGAGCCCCGGTACACACGAGACTTTAAGTATCCCCACAACCAAAAATCTGCCGGGGTCAAGTCTGGTGATCTTGAGGGCCACTGAATCTTACAACCGCGACTTATCACTCGGTCTTCGGTGAAAGATTCCAACAGGAACGTCTTCACGTCGCGTGAAATGTGGGGCGGGGCACCATCCTGCATGAAGGTGACAACAGGTAACGCATGTCTTTCCTGCAATGCAGGTACAACGTGGTCACGCAACAGCGTAAGATACCGTGCTGCAGTGACTGTACAGGTTTTCACGCCGGATACAGGACAGGGTTCTTCAAAAAAGAAAGGGCCCAGAATAAAAGACGCGGTGAAACCACACCAAACAGTCACACGAGGAGAATGCAGTGGCTGGCTCTGGTACTCACGAGGGTTTGACGTCGCCCAAATACGACTGTTTTGCGTATTGACGTCACCAAGCAGTGAAAAGTGGGCTTCATCCGTCCACATGACGTTCAGCAACCATTGTGGGTTACGTTCCATTTGTGCCAGCGCCCATGTAGCAAACTTTTGTCTTGCATCTGTATCTGCCGGTAATAACTGGTGAAGTCGCTGGATTTTGTACGGATACAGATCCAACATTCCGTGCAGAATACGTCGAATCGACGCTTCCGGAATCCCCGTTCTTCTCTCAGCTTCACGAGCACTGCTACTCCCCGTTGATGTCTCGGCTGCCATATCTTTGATCACACTTTGTACCACATGGACACGGGCCGCTCTCAAGGGTGGTCTGCCACTTCGTTGACGATCCTCCAAACTCCCCGTTTCCTCAAAACGTCGTACTAAATTCCGTATCCCATTCAATGAAATAGGGCTTTTTTCCGCCTTCAGTCCTTTCTCCGTGCGAAACTTTCGCAATGTAACAGTTGTGGATTCACCATTTTTGTAGAACAATTTAACCACCAACGCCCGATCTGGTAAAGAAAGCATGCTGCCGACTTCGAATGACGGATCCGTTTCCAGCCAAGTGTTTTATTGATAGCCTGATTTGCATAAAACATCTCAGTATGACGTGTGAGCGCCCTCTGTCGGTTACTTTTGGAAACATGTTTTTTTTTACAGTGAAAAAAATCCAATGTCTTTCTGACCATATTGGCGCAAACAGAAAATTTTTCCGTGCATTCCTTCTTTTATTACGAATTTTTGAACTTTGCACGAATTTATGACGCACCCTGTATATATATATATATAAATAAAAATTGATATCCTTTAGATCGTAAATGCTTCATTATTTCATAAATCACGATTTCTTATTTTTAATTTTATAATTTCTAGATACCATCTTACTAGATTTAAGCTGATGATCTAATATCCGGAAAAATTCCAAATCCAGAATCGCTGAAGTCCTGACTAGTCCAGATCTCGGACTTTGTACTGTATTAAAATTATAAGATTGACATTTATTTAAGTAGAAATATATTGAAGTAACTGCTAAATAATTTTCTTAACTTAAAAGGAAATAAATGAAAACTTCTCAAGAGTTAGAGCCAGATTAAGATAGTTAAAGGCCCTAAGTTTTTAAAAAATTTTGCCTCTCCCTCCCCACGTACATTTATCTCATTCCCCCCCTGCCATTCTTTTTCTCTCGGTCTTGGTTTATTTGCACTATACATTCCATGGCAAAACTGGCAATAGAACAGTTTTGTAATGCACCCTTTACTGAGTCTGTAGGTATTTGTTTGTGGTGCTTTTTTTTACCTGATGGCCTGAGCACATGCTTATTTTGCTTAATGGTTACTCCAGCTTTGTAAGAAGATTAAAATTTGAGAATAAATAATTACAACCTATTTTCTTTCTTCATGTTGTTTAAATCTTTCTGTAATGCACACAGAAAAAACACATATTTGTATATATATTGTTGATTTATTAATTTTCAACTGTGGAAAATAAAAACTCTTCACATTTAAAAATACTCCCAAACAAAATGATTATTCTTATTGCAAAAATTTGTAACTGAGGATATTTATACTTTGACAATAATTAATGAAAGTTAATCAAATTTGTATCTTCAGTTCTTTGAATAAAATTTATATCACAGTGTAAATTAATTAGCTCTATTTCAAGATCTTTCACAGCATTATTCATATTCGTTTTTGGTAGTGAAAATAATGTAAAATCAGACTCGAAACCATTAAAATGTTAAACCTTTTCTTCAAATTCTTGTCACAATAATAGTAATTAATTTATGAGAAATGCAAAAATGCAGACTGCCAAAATTACGTCGGGGGCCTACATATACACCTGCAGGTTGACCACTGTGGTATTTGAGACTGTGCCATTTGAAACCACTGTGGTAGTTTGTAAAATTTTGAGTTATAAATGTGCGCAAGAAATTTTTTGAATGCCTAAAATGAAGAACCATTTCAAAAGCTGTTGACTGCTTCTTACTGGAAAACATTTTGTGCATCATCGTCTTCATGAACTTTTAATTTATGAGATGGGTATTTATATACAAACTGGGAAATGTTACATTAAAATAAATAGATTCTCATTTATAGTTTTATTTTGCATCTTGTCTAATTTAGGATAAAAATCACGTTATAAGTCAATTGGAATAGAGTTTGGTGTTAAAATTAGGATTAAATGATAGTGTAAAGCATTAAACTCCCTTTCCTTTGAATAGTAGATCATTATGATTGTAAATTAAATTCTGGTATTTAGTTTGGTTAAATACTTGCAAATAAAGCCAAATGTTTCTGTTATATGATTGGTTGTCAGATCTAGCAGTGTTGTTATTTTATGTTGGTGAGGCCAATTAACTGAATAACAGCTACATTTATTTAGAAATGGATATAATGAACTCTTCAACGTTTGTTTCATTTTGGAATGTAAATACTAGGTGTTGGTGTCGGAAATATTTTGAAGTTTTGAACATATTGAGCTATGTTTTATTTTTTCATGTTCTTCCCCCCCATCTTTTCTTATGCCATTTTTCTTAAATTAAGAAGATGGAAAGTAATGGAAGGACAGATTTACCCTCGAAGGACACATGCAAAATTATGTCTGAAATATTTTTAGATTTATTTAAAGAAATATTAAATATAATAAAAATGAGCTTATAAAACTAAACATGTCTTTAAATAATGCATTTTTGGGTTACATTGTAAAACTTGTGTATTACTTGCTGAGAAACTGTCATTTAGTTCTTTAAAAAGATTACAATGAAAAATTAATTTAAAGGTAAATAATAAACTGATAGTGGAATAATAGAAACTGGTAATGGAATGTCTTTACATGACAATTCATATAGGCTCTATTTAAGTGCAAACAGATGGGTATTTTATAAGATTATGGTGTAAGTTAATACTATTAACTAACAATTAATGTTTGAAATTAGTAACTGAAATGCCTGTTGAGTTTTAAAATACAAGTCATATGCATCAAAAATATATAAATTGTAAATTGATAATGTTTGCTTATATGGCATTATCTAACTTCTGTAATTGATATTCTGTAGGATAGAGTTTCTATTTTTGGGGACTATTCGTTTGGTTTCTTCTGAAGTTAATATCCAGAAGGAAAATATGTATATTAACTATACTGTTTGTGTACAGGTATTTTATGCCTAAATGCCTAATGTAATAATCTGCAGTAGTTGAAGATTATGGTATTGCCAAAGTAATGTTTTTTTTTAAATTTCTGCATAATATTTTTACCTTCTAAGAGATATGGTGCATTAGTTTAATTTATTGCATCATATTAAAGTAACCATATGATTAAAACATTCACTTATAATGAGTTGTATACTTTTTCAACAATTTAAATCTATTTTACTATTGCGCTTTCTTGTTTTTCTACAGATAGGGCCTTTAATATTGAATAAAAGTTTTGTGCATTTGAAATCAGTTACTGAAATGTCATCTGGAGCTTCAAAAGATGCACATCAAAAAGAGACAAATAGTAAAGAGATAGCGTCAGCTCATATGGAGTTAGCTAATTTTTGTAATCGATACTTAAGGAGAGAAGCTGGTAAGTTGTATAAATCTTTTATCTTTAAATGTGAATAATGTTTTGAATATCTATATAATAATTCTTATTTTGTGAAAATAAAGTTTTCTGTAATTCTCTATCTTCTGCTGATTGAAATATACATTCTCATGCTGCTTTTATGGTAGATAATGTCATGTAATATAAAATAAAATCTTCCTAATAAGTATACTAATTGCCATCTGAACATATATGTGATGAACAACTGAAAAAATACAGTAAACTTTCATTAGCATGAATTCTAAGGGACCAAAAAATCGAGTTTATATTAAAAAAATTTTCTGTTAACTGGGAACTCGAACTTTATTTTTGAAAAATAGTTTTTTTTACACATTGACCATGTACAATATATATGTACATACATACTACAGTATGTTTTGTATGTCATCACAGAAATCACTACAGTATTACATTAATTACTGTACTGTAGTTTGAGAAAATGTCACAGATCTTTTTCTGAAGAAAAATTCCTGCATATTGCACTGTCATAGATGGGAACGTAATTGCCGCATAACTTCACAGACAATTGTACTCATAGCTTCTGTAAAAATAGTGGCTCCGTGTTGAATGATCGTGTCATTGCTGGTGCTGACGTTTTCTGCAGGCTTTTCTCATTTTACACTCCTGTCAGAAGGTTTAAAACAGTCTTTCATGCAGAGATCTCTTCAATTCAAATTGCCTTGTCACAGCTCCAATGCCAATCTGAAAATTTTTCAAGGGCTATTGTACTATCAGATTCTAGGGCTGCCATCCTGACCATTTTTTCATCTGAAGCTCCTGTTTCAGTTGATATTTTAAATATTCATCTGACCTTTAATAATTTAATCAAAAACCATGAAGAGGTTGCTTTTCAGTGGGTGCCAACACAATGTGGACTCCAGGATAATGAAATAGCTAACTTCCTGGAAAGAAGGCAGTCAAAATTAATCACATAACAGATAAACCAATTCTTTTTTTACACTGCCAAGTGGTTAATTAAAAAATCTTTCAGAGAGGACTATTGGAAAAACATCAAAGAGGCAAACAAAGACAGGAAATGGATTGAGGAAATCACAAATTTTCCATTATAGCCAAGGAACAGATTTGTTGCCACTTTTTCCCTCACTGCTGGATTGTCACATGATTACGTCTCCAAGCATCTGTATCATACAAAAGTACTGCCAAGTAGTCCTCTGCCAATTGTGCAACATTCATCAGGAAATGGATGCAAACCATTCATTTGAGTCACTGCCCTGCACTGGTCTCAAGACACTTGTGAGAGAAATACTGGAGAGCTCGGCACAAGATAAATGATTTATAGACTTACTGTAGTTTTAGTTTTATTACCTGTTTCTTCTGTTTGTATTTCTGACTACAGTTGTCTTCTAATCTGTTACTGGAAATTAAAAAAAAAAGTCAATTAATTGAAACTTTAATTGAAAGGAGCAAAACAACAGGTAAAAAGGAGGATGAGAGTTCATTTAAATGGGAAAAAAATCTCATGACATGATGAACTGAAAAATAGTTTTTAATTCATGATAACCAAAATTCATGTTAACTGATGAAACTTCCTATAATATGTTACAAGGGATTACTGTACTTAATGTGTTTAAAATTTGGTGTAGAGCAAAAGACTTAGTGAAGTGAACTGTACTTACTATGTGAAAATTTGATATAGAGTTCACTCATGCTCACAAGTGAAGTGTTTACTAATCTCTTGGAGATCTTTCTGCAATTTTCCCTTAGGGTAGGATTGCACCTGTGAGCAGCAGTAGTTAAACGAAGGAGAAGGAAGGTGCATTCAAATAACAGAGCTACTTTTAGTCACTTCAAAAGAATGATTACATGTCATTTAACAACTCCCAAAACCAATGAGCCATGCCCAAATGTGATAGAGGAAAGTAGTAGGTAGAAAATGAACACTGGTGTTCAAGTGACCTGCCGATGTCTGAATGCTCGAGTGTTTCAGTGACTCTGCCATGAAAGAGTTAAACTTATTTTTACAGTCATAAGGTCTCTTTCATTTCCTTTCAAATTCTAATTTTTTAAGAGGTAAAATGTATAGGATGATTCAAAAATCAGTAAATTTTATACTTCAGTTCATTTTACTATTTTTAACATATAACAACATAATAAATGTAGAAATGCAGAAAATTGTGCTTTTCAGTGAATATTATTGTGCAAATTTTCTGTAGTTATGTTAACTAGACAACTCTTCATCCAAGAAAGAACACAAAATATTTTGTAATAAATGCTGAAGGGAACAGCAATTCTTATGTACAGAATATTGTGAATGATACTGGATGATCTCTATAGACATGTGACTTCAAGTAGCCTCATAGTAAAAAAAATCATGCTACTTGAGGACTGAAGATCTGGATGACATTCGTACTGAAAGTGACATACTGTTGTTCCATTTTGGCCATCCTATTGCTCCAATGACAAAAGCTGAGAATGTAATAGAAAAAGAGAATATGTATCAAAGAATATAAAAAATCCAGTGCTTGCTTTTCTTCTAAGTTAAGAATTATGGTATTTTAAAACAATCATCATAATGCAGTTTCCTTAATAGAGTGGTTTTTAAAAAGGCTTATGCAATTTCACACATCTATATACTTATTTCACTGAAATATGATTGTTTAACAGTTTGCAATTAGATCATAATATGCTTGAATTTTTTTTTTTCCCACTTTGAACTGTTTTTGATGGAAAGTGTGGTTAATTAATGAATCCTTATATGTCAACATTAAAAAAAAAACTATTTTTATTTTATAATTATTTACTTGTTTTCTGTTTTTTGTTTTGTTTTGTTTTGTTTTATTAACTATGTAGTCTCGTTACTTAAAATTAAAGCACAGTTGACTCTTAAACTCTGCAGGCACCAACATGCTGTGCAGTTCTGAATTTACTTTTACGTTTAGGCTTTCCAAAATTTTAACGTTTAATACACTCTTAATAACCTTAAGATTTAGGTGTTAATTAAATAATTGAGGAACATGTATTTTCTGTGTTATGTGTATTATATTCTGTATTTTTACTGTAAAATCAGTCAGAGGAGAGAAAATATTTTCTAAAAGAATTTCATTTTAAAGCAAAAAAATACATGTTGCACACTGAGAATTCCTGATATTGTAAATTCTAATCTGCTTATAAGATTAATTTTTTGAATCTATAAGCATCTACATCAGTTTTATCTTTTATCCTAGAAAATACTGTAACTTTACATAAGACTGAGAATAAAAATCAAAGATAGTATAAATGATAAATGAATTTACAAATATGTAGGCACTGATAAGAAGACAGTGTAAAATGATTGCTTCATTACTTTTAGCAAAATAAATGCTATTATACAGTTGTTTCATGGAATCCTGATAAATGGGTGTCATTGAATTATTAGTGAATATATGTTATTAAATTTTTGACATACGGTCATTTTATAATATAATATTAGAAACACAGTTGCATTACTTTATCAAATGTTGTTAATTTTTCTTGAAATATGATTTCATTTTATATGGTTTTTGTGCTATTATTTAAAATTTTCAATATTATACTTAATGTAATGAAAGCTGACTGAGAACAGTGAAAGATCCTGCATTATTGCATGCCAATTAACTGAACTGACAAATTTTTCAAACAGATATAATCAGCTCCATATATCACTTGTAGGAAATACTATGATACTAGCTAAGTTGTAATTGTGCAATTATCAAAATAAGACAGTATTTAAACAATTTAATGTAGAAATAATTTGATACTGCTCTTTTATGCCTGAGATCCAAAACCATTGGGACTTCATTAATTCCAGATTTTTTTAATTCCTGGATTTTAGATCAGCAGTTTGCATCTAATAAGATAACATGCAGACATTGGAATTTATTTTAAAATTAAATCATTCAGTGCCTTATATTTCAGAATAGGAATTATTTTGCTAGGTGGTATAAATATTAAACCTTCAACACTTTCAAGTTTTTCTTTTTTTATTCTTGTGTTGAGACTTTATGCGAAAAATATAAATATATATTCCATTAATTTTGATTAAAAGTAAAATAATGGATGAATGAGTTAATAAAACTTTTCACTAATTTTCTTTTTTAATTGGAAAAGGACATTTTTTTGCATTAATATTCAGAGAAGTTTTATTATTCTGCTACTTTTCTTTCAGTTTTTGTGCTTTATTTGCTTATTTTAAATATGAAATCACAGTTTAAACTTATAAATATTTCCAATTATATTTTTGTCATATGTATGCAAATACATAATTTTTCAAGATCGTATATTATATTTCAGATCAAAACTTAGATTCTAGGAGCATTCCATCTTTTGGTGATTTTCCTCTTGTATTGACAGAATCATTGTTAAGAGCTCTAGAATATGGATATCAAGAAGCACTCCAGCTTTTTCCTCGTCTCCTACAAATTATGGAATCTCATCCATTGTGTCTTCAGTCATTTCAGAAACAAGTATAATGAATGCTTCTACATTTATTATCACACATTCTAATTTAATATGTTTTCTTCACATTTCTGTACAGTTGCAAGTTTTGAGTCTAAAAGTATCTTATGTTAGGTATTTATATTTAGGTTTCCAAGATGCCATGCTGGTTATTTATAGGCTGGATTAATCAAATGCTTGCTTTACTTGATAAACCTGAAGCAAAAGCTGTACAAGGAATTATAGAAAATATTACTTTAGCGTATCCTGATGTAAGTACTGAGTTTGATTTGTCAATTTTTTTAGATTTTCGAGATATGACATATATATGTTTAATTTTGATCACTGTTTAGATTTTAAAATTGCTTTTTGCATTTATTATTTTAAGATGTCTTATTTATTTGATTGCTAATATCTGCCAATATAAAAGATTCTGTAAAAGTGATTTGCCAAGAATTATAAAATTAATCTCTTAGACTTATTATTTTCTGTATGCCAGTATTTGAATCCAGTTAGAATTTATTTGCATTTTAAACCCAGGTATGCATTGCTGTTTTCTTTCAAATACCCATGGATTATTTTTAAGAGCTTAGTTAAAATCTTTTTTTTTATCTTAAATGTGTAAAATACCCCCTCCTCAAGAAAATACGTTGTGTTGTGGCTTATCTCACTTTCCCGACTTAAGAGAATAAGACCATGAATTTTGTTGTGGGAAGTAGCACATGATCACAACTGTCATTGGCATAGGTCTTGAACACCATATATAAGATAGTTCAACTTTGCCAAGCTTTATCTCAGTTTTGAAGAAGAATCTTAGAAAGATGCATTTGGGGGGGGGCACCACCAGGATGAGAGAGAGGAGATATACTAAATTGAGGTTATTTGAATCTGTAGGAATTTTTGATTAAATTGACAATTTTTTTAATGCTTTTGTTGAATTGCTTTCACACTTTTTTTAAATAACTTGCTAAAGAATCAAGAAAATATAAACAATGCAAAGAACTATTATTACTTATTACCCTAGCACCATAAAATTTGTGTCTTGTAATCTGTAAATTCACTTCCTTTTCCTCATGCATTTTAAATATCTATCTAGAATTGCTAAAAATACATGTCTTAGATTAATTTATAAAAACTAAAAAATCACAATCACATTTTTAAAGGGCTTCTCTAGTTACATCATTATTTGCATGTAATTTTTTGTGTGTGTTTTTTTACGTATTTGCTAATCACAGTTACCTTAAATTTAAATTTTCCATTGAATTAAATGTACAAATTATATACATATATATGCATAATTACATTTATTATTTTCTTAATTTTAGGCTATTATATATTCCTTTCATCTAAGTTATACTAATTATAAATTTAATAATCCTGATGGCCAGATGAATAAAACCTTTGTTGAGAGGTATGTGTTTTCACTTTGTGTGTTGAAGTATTTGACAAAAATACTAATAAAATAATCTTTCTAATTGCACACACTTGTTTTTCTGATGTATATATTTGTAATGTTAGTAGTTACGCTTTTAATTTTCTTAATTTACTGCTCATAAGTTTATAGGTTGTAATTATTATGTACCGTAGTTTAGAAATTGAATGTTGATACAGCTTTCACATTCTGTTAACATTGTCTGAGATTGCTGGAAGGCAGGTAATTTTCTTCAAGTTGAAGGTTTTATATATATCTTTCAGTCAGTCTTAGCAAGATATTTAAGGGCCCTGTTTCAATGGCTTAGACAAACTAAATTAAAGGTTAATATAGCTCAATTAAAAGATCCCTGCGTTGAACTGATCACCTCGGATTTCATTTTTATTTAGGTCGATGTCTCAGAAAAGTGTCACTCAGATGAGGTTTTGTAGAGAGGCGTGTGTAGAAATGTGTATTTATAAATGTATGATTGAAGGTTCTAGTCTGATTTTTGAAACTGATGAAAACAAGCTTAGAAAGCGAAAACATAATCATAGTAAAACAGTAAATGGAACCTGAATATATCGAAGCATTAAAAGGGGGTCCCATCCCAAGTTTGTTGATCAAAAATTAAGAAAACTCTTGAAAGTTATTAAAAGAAATTTGAGGCAGGGTTCTGTAATTGTTTCTGACTGCTGAAGACATATAATTGGCTTCAAGATTTTTATACATGTATTCTGATATATATAGGTATAAGATTGCTGCAAATTATGTTGAAATGAAGGAGACAATGCTGCAGTTGCCACTCTGCGTGGCTGATAAAACATCTCCATGAATTCCTTCATTTACCTTTTAAAGAAATATGGAACTTGTTTAAATGTGAAAATTAATGAACTGTGTTCCTTTAATATAGAAATACCAATATTTAGAATAAGCAAAAATGTAGTGTGTTTCTTATAAGATAAACTGCTCATGAGAATATCAATATCTCTTCTTGAAGGGAATGTATTTTTACAGTAGAAATTTATGGAAAGCTGCACATAAAAGTTACTGATATCCGTAAGGAAAATAAGTATTCAAGAAGATATTTAGTCACTGCTGCATTCATAAACTTATTAAAAAAAACTGTTCAGATTGCCAGCAAACTTACAGAACATGTACTTTCAGTAAGGAAAATGATAAATAAATTGATAAATGTTTGGTAAAATTCCCCTATCTTGAACATTCTCTAGGCATACTGAATGGTTAACTGGTAACTCAATTAAGTCCTAATCAAATCTGTGACATTTAACTGAGGAATATAAAGATGTCTTTTTAACTTCCTCTAGTAACATTGGTCAGATAAGTGTGACACAACAGCTCAGCATTACTGGAAGCTATTTGCCTATAAAACAACATTCTTAACTTCTTCCTCTAATTAAATAAGGAAATTGGAAAACTTCAAAGGTAGATGCAAGGTAATGTTATCATTGAACCTTCTTCTAATCCTTGAACATCTCTTATGGTATTGGTTTATAAGAAGAATGATTTTATAAGGCTCTACTTGGGCTTGATACTTGCATTTTAGTCCTATATCCCTACTAGACAAGTAATGAGTTGTTGCTGTGTCTGAAGAAATACAATAAAGACTTCCCGATTACTATGTACCTGCTGTGCAATATTTGGTTTAGGTTTATGTGATTACAGCAAAGCCTCAAGTGCTATCTCCCTAAGGAGATAGATGCCTTCATGGAGAACTTTCTAAGGGAAACTGGCTCATATACAGGGTGCAATATTTGACTGAGCTCAATAAGGAAACATCTTAGAATGTTGTATGCCAATCCCTGCACATACATCCTCAAAGATTTGACTAACAAACTGCTTTCTGTTATCTGATATTACTTAAGTGATTCTCCATATTTTAATATGCATTTATTTAAAAAAAAAGAATCTGCAATAATTTTCATAGAAGCTCTTTTGAAGGGAATTATTTCTAGCCACTTTGGAAAATGATCAGCAGTCACAAGCAAATATCTGCTTTTATTTTTATACTACATAGCGAAGGATCCAATAGGTCAATTCCTATTATTATTTCATTAGGAAATGTAGCTTTTATGCCATTTTGGTTCTCAACCGGGTTATAAAGAGCTAATATCATTAGCTAAATGGCAAATGTTACAGAACATGATATATTGAGTTGCAAAGTTTAGTAGCTCTGGAAAATTCCTTACTTTGTGTACTCTTTTTCTTATTCTGAGATGGTCTGATATTGATGCCTCACTGCAATAACGAGTCTTAATTTCTTATGGTTATTTGTCTTAGTGTAGAACAAAACATTATCAATGATTGCATAATCTGCAGCTCTGTAAAAGCAGCATTGTCTAGCAGCTTGGTTTGTAATTATTTCAGGTGCCACTATAAGGTTGTATTTGAGCTGCATATATGCACTTTAGTTCTATAGCCCTAAAACAGAGACTTGTGAAGATTTAAATGACCTTTCTTATTAAACTGATTTTTTAACAAAAGAGGTAGAACTCATGCTACTTTCTCTCTATGATACAAAAGCCCTCAGCTTAATACGCTAAACTCTAATTTGCATGCTGGTGAGGAATACAGAAAGAAGATGATAAAGATTGGAAATATAATAATTCGTAAGATAACATAAATGTGGAAGTCTGGAAGAAATGTTAAATGCCGTTCTGACTCCAAGAAGATTAATATTTATTTATATTTTTTGGATATAGAATAATACAGACAGAAAATCAGTCAACATTCTTTTTCTTGTCGAAGGCTTACTGTTGCCACTCTGGTGAAAAGAAAATGCCTGCGAGAAGTTTCACGTATGGCGCTTCATTAACGTGAATGAGGTCGCCACAAATAAGAACCTAACAACTTTGAATAATTTTATGTTAACAGCACATGTTTAAATAGAATTCAGTAATCATTTGCCTGCAGTTGATGACATAATTAGCGGGGAACAAAGTTTTTCAATCCTGCAGTTTAAAAGTAGGTACTGAGATGTGAAAATAAGTTTAAGAAATTATGATAAAATAGTGAAAATATATTTCAAATATTTCAGAACAAAGGTGAAAAGCCTGTGATGCATCTGAAGCAGCATTCTAGAATTGTCAGAAATGTTTGCAGTTGCCTAAGAGTTGTTTCTGTCAAAACATCTCCTTTTGTATGTTTACATTATTAAGAAGCTTCAGCTTTTGCTTGGTCTTTGTACTGTGAGCAATATTGAGTATCAGCAATATTTTTGGATGTGAAAGAGAAATAACTTCTCTTTTAACATGTTAACTTATCTCTTTTTTCTTCTGGGCGTTATTTATAGGCGTTAATCTTGTTGTATCGGCTATTATGTACCTCGGTAAAGACTCAGTCTTCCTGTTCATCTTGCCTAGTTATTTACAAACTTGTATCATACAACATTCAGGCCAAACTTGTAGGTCTTTAAAATTCAGAATAAATGAGCAAAATGTGACATTGAATAAAGTAAAAAAAAAAAATAAAAATAAAAATTCTCAGTAGCATGTAATTTCTGGGATAAAAATGAAAACATTGAATTTTTAGAGGGCAAAATTATTGTTTGTACTAATACTGACCTCAGCATAAATTTTGTGAAAACTTCCAGAATTTTTCTGCATAGTTATCTTGCAATGATCCAGATTCCACTCTGTTCCTCCTGAGCCCCTTTTGACCAAGCACTCTAACTTGTATGTAAAGCAGTTGGGAAGTTCTTCTGTAGTCAGTAATTTTCCAGATTTACTTTACTTACAGTGTAAATTTTAAAAATACATCACTCTTTTAGTCTGAACATGTTTTGAATCAGTTTCTGATAACTTCAGCATGCAGTAGATAGTGCATTGGTGCTTCATGAAAAGTAGGAAAAGAATAATTGTTAGATGTTTTAAGTTGAAGAGTTTATTTAATAATTTTTAATACATAATGGTAAGATGTTTTCCTCATTGTAAATTTTTTCAGTCTTAGTGTTTTTATTACCTTCTTTTAAGTGCTTAATAGTTGAACATTTAGAAAAGTTAATGAAAGCAGTAATTAATTATTTCACATGAAATATTTTCCAATTTTAGAATAAAGCAGATTTTAGGAAAACATACTTTAATTGGGGATTTTGTTGCTGCTTTGGAGCATCTTAGTGTACCTCATGTAGTCTTCAAGGCAAGTATTTTCAATCTATAGTAAAAATTAATAACATTTTTATAAGGGTTTTAAATAAAAATCTATGTTAAATTTATTTTTAGTTTTTAAAAGAATATTAATTTAAAAACAAGCATAATAATAATAATAAATCTTAGACTGTTATACAATTTGAATAAGCAACATCACCAGGATGATTTGATAAAGGTCTCTCTTCGAGATTTTTTAAAAAGGTGAGGGGGGGGGAAATTCCTCCTCCTTTTTAAAAAAAAAAGCCCAAAGGGTGTTAGCCCAGAAGGGCTATTAATTTCATTTTGGCATTTTGGTGCATTCCACTATAAACAGGATTTCACTTTTCAAATCATTACCACCAAACATTATTACTCTGTATTATATTTAAAGAAATTAAATAATGAAGAATCTGCATAAATGTATGTATGTTTCTCATATATTGTAAAATATTTGTGAGTCTTTGTTTAAGGAATTCACTGATTTCAAGGCAAGCAGTGGCAACACTGTATGGGGGGAAAAACATTTTTATCTCCAGCACAAGACTGTCTTTCAGAAATTCTAAAGATATGCTCTTTTAAAATTATTTTGTGATATTGCTGTTGAATTGAATTTTATGGTTTAATTGTGAAGAAGACAATATTTAATAAATAAAAGTAATGCACAAAATGTTAAAAAAATTCTCTTTTGGAGTGCAATATAAAATATGAAGGCTTTCAGATTTTTTTTTCTAATTCTCTCTCTCTTTTTTTTTAAAGAAATTATTAGTATTAGAAGGGCAGTTTTAGAACTTAGTCATCTTCTCAATGAAGGGTGGACTAATATATATAAAGAGATACCAATATTTCCTGTTGAACATCCAATTGTTTCTCTCCCATTAACTGTAGTCAGAATTATTAGGTATTAATGAATGTGTTGCTTTCATTGTTTCTATTTTAAACTTTTCATTAATCAACCTTCTCCAGCTCTCCTTTAATTTCTAATAATGTTCTGTATTTTATACATTTATAATGTTATATTTCGAGTTCTTTTATTAATAGATAGTGACAGAGTCTGTTTTACCAAAGGTATAAATCTTTTAATGTTTCTAACAGATTACTTCTATAACTGTTCCTGATAGATTAATTACATAATTTTCAATAAATTTCCTAAAATTATGTGAGTAGCCTTTAAATGCATTTGCTCGTTAAGTAACAACTTATAGTGTTTTATTATATGTATATTTTTTTGTGATATAGGAATATATTAGCGAAATTACATGTTTAATGCAACGTAAAGCACCAAGCAGTGAAATGAAATGTGCATTTGTTAAAATGTATGAGGATTTATTTAGTGAGGAGTTAATGCTAGAAAATCAAAGGATTCCACTTGGACCATTACAAAAAAAAATTGCAGAGGTAAAGTGAAAAATTGGTTTGTATGTGGATTCAGTATTTTTTAATAGTGATGTACTCTTTCTAGTACCTGTATGTGTTTATTAATATTTCTCATTATGCGTATTTTCAATATATGCCTAACTATATTTTCTTGTATTTATAGAAATCTATGTTTTAAATTATTATAATTAATTTATATCCTCAGTTTTTTTAGAGGGGGAGAGTTGAGTTTTATTTATTATGGATTCGGCTTTAAGTACTAGATTTTAGAGTTTATATTGTTTGGCAGAGAGTATTTGTTTACAGTTGTCAGAATAGTTGATATACTTATCAGACAATGACAATAGTTTGTTTTTATGTAAATATCTATAAGTAATTAATGATAATCCTGTCACTAGTAAAAGTGTAAGCAGTTCAGTTGTAATAGAATTTCAAAGTGTAACATGAAAGTATGGTGATTTGCAGAAGTGTTTTGCTAAAAAAACAAAGTCATAGAAAATAATCTAAAGCAAACAAAATCTTTTAGAAACTGTATTTTTGATTATCAAAATTTTATGTTTAATATTTTTTCTGGTCATGTGTGTTGATTGACTGATAATATATGACTGACATTTTGAAAATATAGTATCAGCCAAATTTTTCCCCAAACCAGTTTAACATTCCAGTTTGAGGAAGCTTCCTTGTAAGACAGAATTCACAGAAAATTGCTTTTCCTTTTTACTGAAAATGAAGTTTTCTCTGTAATGACAAATTAACATTGTATAATTAATAATTTTGTAGTGATAATAATGAACTTATGAGTATATTTAATGTTAGAAATTTTTGTAGTAGACCTCTTTATTAGACTAGATTAAAACTTTTTCTAAATTTAAAAGAGCATGTGTTAATTCCATCTAAATATTTGGCATGGCATTAATTAATCTATTCTGAAGAATTCTTCATGTGATAGTAACAGAGAACTACTGAGAATGCCTGAATTTATGTAAAGTGCATGAGCAGAGCTGGCATGAAAAATACATTAAGGGAAAATATCTCTAAAAATTTCTAGTTTGATCTTTTCTTGAAGATTCCAAAAATAAAAACATGTGATGCTTTACAGATAAAACTTATTCAATAAAGCAACTTTTACCATCAATCACAGCCTTCAGAGAACCTCTGTAGTAAGAATAGATGTATTTTATAATTTCAGGAGGCAAATCTTAAAATGCCTCAAAGATTTTTATCCTCAGCTAATCTTTATTGTTACAATCTTATTAGTGATCCTTTCAGTTACACTCCATGCATTATGTTCAGGAAGACTGTTGATAAATTGGAGACCACATGTCAGAAGTGACATTTCAAAAAAGTTACCTTCAAACTACTTCTGAATTTTCTTTGCTAGTGCAGAGTTGTTAGAAAATGTATGATCTTCCTATGGTAACTTCTTCTACCAGAGCTTTATTACAGTTACCAGAAAATTTTGGTACACTTTGTCTTTCAACATAGCATGTCTATCACTGCTTATAACACCAAAGTGCATAATGTGAACAGAAAGCTTTATTTTCATGACCCTGGATGCGTTCTTAGATTCAGGTTATTGTTGTTCTGCCTGTTGTATGTCCGATTCTATCAAAAATTGTTCATCCCTGTGCAGGTAAAGCAGACCAGTGCTGACTTCATGTGTAAGTAAAATAGGCAGTCAGAGTATACCATCTAAGTTACTCTCACAAGCAACAAATAAGTAAAATATTTTTCTATCTGTGTGTGGTATGTTTAATTTGTATGCTGTGTAATATGTCTGATGTATAAGGAATGCTACATGTACTGAGGATCTAGGGTGCTGAAAAAGGTGGAAGCAGGCTATCATCTTCCTTCTTCACTTCTTCAGGTCTTTCATAATCATCCAATCTCTTTTGGGGTGTGCATTCTTTGGAGTCTTACTAATAACTGAAAGTCTAGAACAAAAAACATGGGTTAACAAAAATATAATATTATATGCAGTTTTCTTATTTATTTTCATTTACATTTCAGATTTAATTATCTTTAACAAATTGAGTAAAGATTTGTAGAAGTATCCAAAACATGCTTTATAATCAAAAGCTTTCTGTATATTGCTCTGACTTTAATATATAAATACTTATTTTCATACATAGTGTGTAAAATTACAATGTGAGTTGGTCTTTTTTAAACTAAATTAAAATTTATATTAAGAAGCAAATATTTAATGTGTATAAAAACAGAAAATTAAAGAATAAATAAAATAGTTGAACTAAAACTAATGGGCCCAATCATTTTCTGTAATTTAAAATTTGGATAAGTAAATTAACAACTTATTTTTAATTCAGCATGTGATGAAGCATAACTGATTCAAAACTACTACACTGTGAATTACACTATTCTACACTGTGGCATATATTCTACACTGAGACATCCAAAAGGCAATACCATGAAGTAATTGTCCAATAAGTTTGAAATTTGCACCATGCATAGATATCAGTAGGACATGAAAATGATTAGCATTGCAGAAAATGCAAATCATAGGTATCATTTATACCCCCAGAAGCATTATAAAAAGGAAAACCGGCAGGCTATTTAAATTACTGGAACTGTGATTTTTTCTGCTGTTTTCTTCTGTGGGAAGTGTCAGGATGCTGCATTGAAAAAACATGGCTGTAATTCAAGGAGTTTCAAATTTAATAGAAGAAGAAGTGTAGCTTATGGAGATTGCAGATTCTTGGTGCTCATATTGGACAAAATCAAGTTACAGTGATGTGAATATAGAGTCAGTGAGGCTAACAGAAACGTTTACATGAGCTTTATCATGCCACCAAATGAAAGATCAGGCCTGTTATGCTGCACATGACAATTATGGATACAGCAACATAAAAAACCATAGTGCAAGAATCAGAGTCTGTTGCACAACAGCCTGTATCACCATGTACCTTTCAATATTGTCTGCAGAGGAAGAGAATCATTGCAAAGCATCCATTTTGACTATTACCATCGATTCTACATCATTGGCATATGCAGCTGAAATGTTCTTTTGAATGCTGAACATGGTCAAATGTATGTCCCAACACTGTCTCTTTCGGATGAATCTTGATTTTGCCTACACCACCATTGATGGCAGTATTGAAATGGGACTTTATAATCCTTGTATTATGTAGTTCCATAGTAGTCTCTCACATGGAACTGTGGTTTTTGGATTTTGCTCCTGCATCTGCTTATTATGCCTTTCTGGCATTTTAAGCAGATGCCAGATGCATTTAACAACCATTGCTACCTGCATTTAATAGCCATTGATTTTTAGGATTTGCTTGCAATTAAGTTTATAACACAGCTATGTTCGAATACATGTGTTCTGTCATAGTGCATTATGGGAGGAACACTGCAGAACAAAGTTAACAATTTGCCTCAAAGCTAAACACACATAAAAATAATAATAATAATAATAATAACATTGCGTTGTGAGTTTTCCAAAGCAACCCATGAATCTTGATGCCTGTGAACTGACTGTAAATTATGCATCTCAAAAGGTGTAACTTAAACATAACAAAAACACAATAATCAATATTAAATTTCAAGAAAATCTTTAGTGTTTGTTTCTTTAAATTAAATCAATATGACAATAACAATTAGATAATAAAATTTGTTTAACCCTCCCCAGGGAGTGAAAAAAATAAACTGAGAAAATTCTAGTACGTTTATATGTGTTTTTAACAATTCAGTGATTTCAAATAAAACATCAAATTTCTGTAAATAGTAACTAACTATTTCATTTTAGTAAAATTTTTAAATTCATAACAAACTATTTCTTTATGCCTATGAAGGTTCTTTCACCTTATTATTGCACCTTAATTAAAAGGATATTACCATTTAGAACAAATCTAAATTTATATCTTTACTCAGATATAAATTTAGATTTAAATTCATAACAAACAAATTTTTAAATTCATAACAAACTATTTCTTTATGCCTATGAAGGTTCTTTCACCTTATTATTGCACCTTAATTAAAAGAATATTACCATTTAGAACAAATCTAAATTTATATCTTATTATTGCACAGAAAATAAAAGAATACCAATATTCAGATCAGATTTAAAATTTACATCTTATTCTTGCACAGAAAATAAAAGCTTCTAGCATTCAGATTTAATTAACTGAGTTACAACAAAATCACCCCTTTAGGGAAATTTAGAGTATTAAACCAGGAGCAATTTTATTTCAGTTAACAATTTATTTAACCTTAGCAAGGACAGTATGCTCATCAAATAAAACTAAAATTTAAATTCCTCAACACCTCAGAATCCTAAAATAAATGCAAACAATTTTTAATTAAACCATAATTACTTTTTTTTTAAAAAAAAGGCTGTAAATATAGCTATTGAATGGATAGATTGCTACTAAACAAAAATAAATAAATAAATAAATAAACCACTTATCTTCCCTTCTGGCTGACAGCATCAATGGTCAAGGTGGAAATGGAAAACTGGAACCTGGGTGGAAGGAAAATAGTCTGTGATGAAAGGCAATGAACTTAGGTAGAAGGTGGAGGAGAAACACATTCCTGTAGATGATGAAAAAGGACAGTTGGTTCTTCAATTTGGAGGATGCTTGAATTTCTGGAGCATGCTGACGATGGAGTACTTTTGAATCCAAAAACGGAGGGATGCTTGAATTTCTGGTATAACTTAAGGTAGAAGCCAAGATGGGAACAAAGTTTGCTAGAGCACAATAAGTGTGGCCAAAAGAGAACAAACAACTCCTGCAACACCTTTTTGTTAAGAGAGGAAGCCCGTAAAGTGCCAAAACGTGCTAAAAGGATGAAAAATCTAGTACGACAAACCCTGCCTTACACCCCTGTAAAATTTCTCCTTTTTCCGAGATGTTGAACTAAACACAAATTTAAACCATGCCAACTAATCGCCAAAATTTGGAATACCTACAAAGCTGAACCAGCAAACCTAAACTCGACCCACTGGAAAACCCTTATCAGCAAGGGCAAAAAAGTTAGAAAACTGCATTTTTTTCATTTCTTCCCCCTTCACTTTCGACACAACGCAAAATGGAAAATTCAGTTAAATAATTTACAGTAACTTAAAATCTGTTAAGGTTAGAATCTTGAAAGTAATCTTTAATTAAAGAGCTAATTTTTACGCTTCTAGTGGTATAAATTAAGAATGGGTAAACTTAAGTAATATAAAATCAAGTTTATTACGTAGAAAAAGCACCCAATTTCCATTGTGTGTTTCAGTGGAAAATACGTATCAATTTTATCTACCAAAAACCCCAATTAAAATTAAACAAATAGCACAGATATTAAATAAAGTACAGGTTGTGTAGCATAAATTTAGAATAATAATAAAATTAATTCTTAGTAAGTCATAGCTTAAATAATCAAGTGAATTTGCTACACAACACATGTGGCACTCAATGTTCAACAATTTTCTTTGCCACGAAACAGCATTGCTGCCTTGGTTCATCCATTCTTTTACTCATTGAACATGTCTGGTCTTTCATTGGCAATCTAGTTGCTTGGTGTATACCACTTATAACGACAAATGAACTTTGGCAATGTGTAGAACTAGCATGAGCTGCCTTACCACCAGCACATAAACAAAGCCTCTTTCTTCAGTGCCAAGCCATGTCCCAGAAGTTATTGACATTTATATTGACTATAACAAATTCTGATTTTTTATGTTCTGCAAGTTGAGCAGGGCTGTAATTTAAATCAGTTTGTACTTGTGCCTTATATTATTTCTTCAGTAAGTGTGGCTTTAGTTCCTTTTGTTTATCATGATCTTGCATTTTACAAGTAGCTGATCAGTAATCTATATAGCAAACAGTATTTATTTTCTTAAAGACACTTATTTTATTGATAAATATCTGTGTTAAGACTTTAATGTGTAGAGATATTAGGTTATTTAGTAGCAGAAGACATGAAAAATATGTAATTCCTTCGCCGGGAATCGAACCACGCACCTCTGAAATACCGGCTCAGTGTGCTGACCATTACACCACGAAGGCACGCTAAGAATGTGGGAGATATACCTTATATATTCCCCTTTTTAAAGGGCGACTAGGATTTTAGGGGACCTAGTCGCCAAATCCTGGGTGTGGAGAGTCATCATCCACAACCCTTTTAGTTCGGGCGCCAGTGTAGAGACATTAGTTAGTTAGTGTTAGACATTAGAGTTATTTAGTAGCAGGAGACATGAAAAATATGCAATTCCTTCGCCGGGAATCGAAACACGGACCTCTGAAATACCGGCTCAGTGTGCTGACCGTTACACCACGAAGGCACGCTAAGAATGTGGGAGATATACCTTATAAATGTACTCCTAAATTTTATCTGTAAAATAAATTATACATGGAAATATTAGAATTTCATTGATATATTAAAATGTAAGTACTATAATCTAATTTAATTAAAGAAATTAAATTACATTAAATTAAGAAATGGTAGGTGCTAATTAAATTAAAGAAATATTTTACTCAATAATTCTTTAATTTTGAGTAAATTTGTTTGTTATTTTGCAAATTTGTTTAATTATTTGAAGTTATCAGTCTATAAAATTATATTCCTTTCTGTCATATGGAAATCTGAAATAAAATTTATGTAATGATTTTTGAAAGGGCAGAAATGAAATAATGGGTAACTTGTTCTTTGATTTTTCTTCATTTGCTGTATAATTATTTTATTTCTGTCATTTTTACATAGTTAAATTTATATTTATAACGTTTATTTCAGGATTTTAGAGCTGATGTCATAGCTATTTGTGGGAAAGATGGTTCCAAACTTACAATACAGGCCAATCAAGAGGTATAACACTGCTTTCAGAAGCGAATTTTTCTATAAATTCATTATTAAACACCTACCTTTTTTTTAAGTATGTGTTAACAGGTTGAGAAATGTTTTACCATGAATTATTTTAAACTCCTGTTAATAAAAGTCTTCCTCATCCCTCTTGTTTTTTCCTTTTTTGCACTTTTTTTTTAGTGCAAATTTACCTATGTAATTCTGAAAATTTTTTCAATATTATGTATTTTGCTAGTTTTGTGGTCTATGGTTTTATGTTCAAAGCAATTAAATTTTTACTTTTTATGAGATTATTCAAAATTTTAAGTAATTGTAGGAAGCGATAACCATTTAAGTAATCATAAGAAGTATAGAATTAAAATATTTGCATGTTAATTATTTTTTTAACTGACAATGTTTACAAATTCAGTGCAAATGGAAAGAAATTGCTTTTAAATAGGATATCAAAGTAAATGAAATCTGCTTCTTATTACTTGTTGGGATATCTGGTAAATTTGATTCTTTTTTTCCAGTTTTTATAGATTTCATCAAAACAATTAATAGATAATATATCATCTTTCATTATTCATGGTTTCTGACCAATAGTCTGCTAGAATATTCGTTCCTTGGTGTAAAAATCATTAGACTTTGATTTAAAGAATTAATCTATGTACACTGCTCGACATTGAAAATGCAACACCAAGAAGGAGTGGTCAGAAATGTATGCAAATTTTAGAGTAGACGCACGTCACTGAGTTTTGAGAATGATGTGAAATGCGCAGCTCTCCGACGCACATGAAGTAAGATATAAGGGAAGGAAGAATTGGCAATATTCGTGTCGTTATTTCTGCCAGATGAATTATCAAAGAAAGTTGGTTTTAGTCCCAGTAATAAGAGAGAGTGCTAGGCCGCCATCAACAAAAGCACTTCCAGCAGATAGACGATTTTATGAGGGGCATGGTGATCGGACTGAGAAGGGCAGGTTGATCCTTACGTCAAATCGCAGCTGATACCCATATGGGTGCGAGCGAAATGTGGGAAGAAGGAGGGGTGCAGTTGCAGCCAGAGTGATGTCAGCACGCATGGATCGCTGCATCCGCCGACAAGCTGCGGCGCTCCCGGAAGTCACTTGTACCACGATTCTGCAGCATGTGCAAGATACCCTGGATGTTTTCGTTTCGACGAGAACCATTTCCCATCAATTGGTTGAATGTGGCCTGCACTCACGGCGTCCGTTAAGAAGACTGCCATTGACCCCACAGCATAGGCGCGAACGTTTAGAATGGTGCCGGAGTGGAGCAATGTGGATAACAGAATGGCGAAACATCGTGTTCTCAGATGCGTCATGCTTCTGTTTATACAGTGACAGTCGCCTCATATGTGTATGGCATCAACGTGGAGACAGATCTAATCCGGCAGTAACTGTAGAAACGACAACAAATCATAATGGTTTGGGGCGCTATTGCCTACGATTCCAGGTCACCTCTAGTTCGTATTCAGGGCACTATGACGGTCCAACAATACTTGGATAATGTACTGCGGCTGGTGGCAATCCCCTACCTTCAGGGGCTGCCTAATGCAATTTTTCAGCAGGATAACGCCTGACCACGCAGTGCTCGCATCTGCCAATATGCTCTGCAAGGTATACAGATGCTTCCCTGGCCACCGTACTCTCCTGACCTGTCACCAATCGAACATGTGTGAGATGTGATTGGACGTCGTTTGCAGACTCTGCCCCTGCCTCGTTCAGAAGACGAACTGTGGCAAATGGTTAATGGAGAGCCATCCCTCAGGACACCATCCGCACTCTTATTGACTCTATGCCTAGACATGTTTCTTCATGCATCGCTATCTATGGTGGTCCTACATCCTATTGAGCCGACGCTGTTCTCGCTCTGTATTCTATCATTTTGAAACAAAGATCGCTTATTGCTGCTTGCTGTCTCTGTCTTTTTTTCCAAATTTCATCACTTTCTGACCACTCCTTCTTGGTGTTGCATTTTCAATGTCGAGCAGTGTATATAACTCTGGTTACTAAACAAATGCTTTACAGAATGTTGGATTGCAGTAAGAGAATGGAATGCTATAATATAACAGTACTAGATTAGGAGAATAAGGTGTATTTGGCAGAACTTTCCAGTCAAACCTTTCTCTTGATAGTAATAGTGCAAACGCCGGAGTACCTGGTCCGAAGATCCCTAAGACATATATGAGGTTTTAGGTTTTAGTTTCTCTCTGATGCTGTTCTAGAAAAATACATTCTGCAAAACAAAGTAATTAAGCTGTTGAGCTGTCTAAAAACATCCAAACTGATAAAGAATACAGGTGAACTGTAACATTTAAAGGAAGTACAAGCAATTATTAAGGCATGTAATGAAGGAATTCCACAACATTAGAATACACACTACAAGATTTCTCCCACCTTCTTAGCATGTCTTCATGGTGTAATGGTCAGCACACTCATCGCATATTTCGAGAAGTCCATGGTTCGAGTCCTGGTGAGGGCATTGCTTATTTTTGATGATTTCTGCTTTCAAAAAATACTTAATGACCCCTACTTAATGTCTCTACAACACTGCCTACAATAGGAAACACAGAGTCACTATACCAAGATAACCATGATTCAAAAATAAGAAAGTATTAAATGAAATTATGAAGAATTTGTTACTAGTGAGCGGGATTAATTTTGTTTACTGCTAGACGAATTGCCACTGAAAAAAAAATCTGTATTTCAAAATATTAAATAGAGCAAATAGCTTATCTATTGGTTCCTTTGTGCTATAAATTCATCTATATGACCTAGGTAGGTTTTTGTCAAGTCAAATATTGAAAATTTTGAGAATATAGCCGTAACTTTGTAAGGCTGCTATTTATCTGAAAGCAAATTACTAGATAGGTTACTAGATTCCTGTAGACCTTACTAGATAGATTAATGAGTTATTACTGCATCTGAAAAACTTACAAGGTACTGAAGAAGGTTTTGAAACAACCTTTTTATTTAATCTGAACTTTTAACATGAAAGGAGTAAATTGCACTACAGACAAATCACCTCTCATACTGATGTAAATTAAGCAATAACAGCCAAATAAATTTAAATGTTAAGACTATATGTCTAGTAATCTCAGCTGGCTCACTTGATGTTACCGGTGCGTAAGTTTAAAGTATTGGCTGTGAGAGAATGCAAAAGCTAGAATAATCACTTTTAGATAGAGCTTGTGAAGGTAGCATTGGGTAAGTGATAGATAGCACACTAGAAATTCTCTTTCTCTAAACCATCAGCTTATATATTCTAAAAGCTAATTTGCATTCTGGTGAGGAATGAAGTAATAGTAAAAAGAAGAATCATAATAATTGCTTAATTAACATAAAAACTTTAGAACTTCCTTAATAATTTTGAAAAAAGTCATTGAATATGCCTAATATACTTTCTGGGCTATTTTTGGTAGGTCTTTTCTTTCCAGGTATTGGATAATTGTATCTAACTGTACCTGACTCCTTATTCTGTGGCATCACATTTTTGTCAGAATTCCAAAGATTTTTCAGTGGATTTTCAAATTTTGTTGGATTGAGCAATTGCTTTTTCAGGAGTCTTGTCTGAACGGATTGGATGCTGTGTTGTTTTTGGTTTGCTCTTGACGAACATCTGGTCTTTCCAGATGCTTTTTCTTTAGATTAAATAGGTTTCTAGGGCATTTGAGATAATTCTAGGCTTGGGATTGACTTATGTTGCAGCAAGTTAATTTAGAGATCCACTTTACTTCTTATTTTGAACTTTAAGGAGGCAGTGAGCATTTGACACACCTTGGAGTTATTTTGCATTGATCAAATGAGGCTCAATAATTAATTAATATAAATGTGCTCAGTTTCAGGTTCATTAATTAACTATCTGGAAAAAAGGACATTGCTACTCTGATGCAAAAGTGGTGCATTGGCATATTTTGATAGCATTAAATCCTTTGGAACTGAGTTCTTCTTTGATTTCATTCACTGAACATTCCAAAGGTACACCTTTAACCATTTGAGATGGCACACCTTTGTTTAAGACACTTCCTCAGGAGGGATGGAAGTCTAAAGGAATTTCCTGTAGGACAAGATTTTTGCATCACTGAGCCTAACTTTAGGGGGGGAAGTAAAAAAAATAAAGATTTAGCCTTAACATTGTAATTTTTGTTACTGTCTTAGATTATTACTTAAGCTATCATATATACTAAAATTAGCATTTAATAATATTTTTCTTTTCCTTTATGTGAAAATATGTGGGGAAAAAATTGCTTGTTTTGAGAAATAATTTTCAGAAGCACCATTCAAATTATTCTGAAGTTTAATTGACAAAATGCAGTAATAAACTTTAAAACTAATAAAAGAATTCAGGAAAGACTACTTACAAGAAGAAGTAACAAAATCTTTCCTGGGAAGTGGAAGGTAGGCACTAGGTTGAGCTTAATCTCAGCTGTCTCTCAGTGGCAAAATATTTATATCAGAATCACTTGAAATATCAATTTCTAACTCTTTAGAAAATGAATTGTCACTTTCATTCATGTCACTAATTGGCTTATTTACCATGTATGTATATCCTTCCTCTGATAAACAACACTTGCTCACCGTAACAAACTGGAGTGAAGGTTTTCTGAAAGAAGAAAGGAAATAAATATATCTGAAAGCAATGCAAAACATAACAGAACATCACATAGTAACCCTAAAAGACCTTACATACTATCGAAAAAAAAGGGGGGAGATTTGAAGGGTTATCGGGAATGCAAATGCTTATGTAATGTGGCAAGTTAAAGAGCTGAGCTCTGTTTATTTACATTACACTCTCCCTCCTTTTCTGTGACAGCTGACACCAAATTTAGCAGAATGAGATTAAACTGAAGGTTGGGATCCTTAAATCTAAGTTCATTTCAAAAGTAATGGACACAAGACTCCATCTAGGGGTCTTTAAAAAATGGTTCAATTTAAAATGCATATATATATCACCTATCCCCAATGTCATTCTCTTGTGATGCATTGGTGGAACTCCTAGCTGTAAGAGACATTTGTATTGAATGCATATATAGAACACCCATCCAGAAAAGTTTAGTAATGTTTGCTGGTTTAATATTTGCACGATGCGCATTCTAGTGCTGAATTACATTAACTTCTAAGTATTGTATTATGTTACAATGACCCTCATTTGAGACAGGAAAAATTTCAGAAATTTTCCTGGAAATTCTGGTGGTGAAAATGCAATTTATGCCATCAGGCAGTGTTTTGACAAATTCATTGAATTTAACAGGCAGGGTAATCATTATGGGCTTAATCCTCACCTCACCTCATATACATTTTGCACATTGTCTGTATCCATTCGTCGTTCTTGTTAACCTTACTATCAGCATCACTATTATTATCACCATTACTCAAAGCATCAAGCTTATTAGCAGTATTTAAATATGTGTTATTTTTAAAGAAGGTATTACAGCAGGCAATTTTACTGGGGGAGGGAACCACTCGTGACTAATTTTATTTCCCTCCTTGCTTTTTTGTATTTCAGGGATTTTTCGTAGCTTTTGAGGGAATACTATCTGAATTCTCCATACCTTTTATAACCACATGAGAAAATGATAAACTACAAGTCTCATTAGGTTTAACAAAATTATTACCAATATTACTAAGGTGAACAATATCATACTTTACTTAGAACTTTCAAGCCTGTTTTGTATTTTCATTTGTTAAATATAAAATACTGAAAACATGGGAAAGTTCCATTGTTAAACATCACTGCAGTTAAAAAATAAGTTTGTTGTTTGTCTTAATGAAT
>KK121126.1:136687-151612 GCA_000611955.2 Stegodyphus mimosarum | reverse complement strand
ATAAATAAAAATACACATGTTTATATATAAATAAATATTAACTTCATTATTTTTTACTACAGTTTGGCACTTGATTGCATTTTGTTTCTGATAATGTATGTATCCTTTAGAGAAATTACTAGAAATTATCTTCATCATGAATTGTAAATGCTGTTCAGTCAATCGGGTTTGACAAGTTTGAATAAAAGTTAATAAAATCTGTATATTCAAGTACTTGAATGAGATATGCATTGCATTGTAACTTAATTGAAATTAAATAGCTCCATTTATAGATTTTCTCATTATTCATATTCATTCTTAATGGAAATGAGATAGTATAAACTCAACTTCAAATAACTAAAATCTTGAAATTTTTGCCAAACTATATGTTTTACCCGAGTGGCATATTGTATGCCTAGTATGATGATGTTTGCAATTGTGAGAAATGATGGTTTTGAATCGGCTAATGTTACAAGTAGAGTGAAATCAATTATCAAACAAGGATCAGAGATGTTACAACATGTTGAAAAATTACCTCTGATTTGGACAGCAGAAAAATGTCTGTGCACACTATCATGTACAGTGTTTCATTTATGTACATTATGTATTTCATCCGCTGCATTTGTATTTTAGTATTAAATAATGTTATGATAATAGCAACAGTATCTCTTATCAGGAAGTGTTAATTATTTCTGCTTAATTTCATACTGGAAAAGTTCATTTGTGATATGTCCAAGGATTTGGAATGGATTAATGACATATACTGAAGTACTTCTATATTTTACACCAGGATCACATAATATATAGTTCAATAACCAAAACTGTACATTAAGAAATGAATTTAAGTCAGTTTGGAGTTTTTCTAAAATGGCAGAGGAAGTCCTGGAAACTCATGGTTTTCATTTCAGAACCTCCCAGTTTTTCAGATTTCAAAATTAGTAGTGGTAGCACTGCAACAGGTAAGCTTTTGTTAGTTTCCATTTTTTGCCAAAATCTACGGCATCATGAATTGTGTGCATCATTCTTTTGTGCAGGTCTCTCAATCTGATGTAAACTATCAAAAACTGCAGTTATAATAGGGGGATTAACACAACCACTTGCATGTCAGTTGGCAATATATCTCTTCTGACAAATTTAGTTACTATAGTGTGGAGCTATAGTTAAAATAGCTAAAATAGTGTTGATTGCAGTGCAGATATTCTTAATTGATGCACAATTTTTGATTGTGATGCACAATTTTTGATTGATACATGGCTTGATGGCAAGACTGTTGATCATATCGGGTATAAATGATATTGCAGAACATGAGATGCTTCATTCACAAGCAGATACAAGACAGTTAGCTTGTTGCCAAGATCAGTTTGGCATTAGAGAGGCAGAAAGCAAAAGTGGCTCATAACGGAAATGTTGTACAATATTTTTATGTTTCTGTTATGCAAGTGAATAATATGCATTACTGTGCAATTTAAACAATGTGTTTTTGTGGTCTATATCTGTTAGACAATGTTGTCCATCAAGAGATAATAGACTTCTATAGCACCAAGCTGTCACACTGCCATAATTTAATTGCCTGATTAATTTATATTAGTTTATTGTGTTAATTTTATTTTTGTGAAACTATGTGACCTCAGGTTTTTATTCCTTTCTTGATTTTTCCAATTTAACGCCATGCTCTTTTAAATTTTTATAATTCTGTTTTATTTAAGGTTTTGGTATTAGCTTCTGTTACTTCTCCTCGTCGAATTACCATACGTGGAAATGATGAAAAAGAGTACAAAATATTGGTAAAATCTGGAGAAGATTTAAGGCAAGATGCACGAATACAACAAATGTTTTCACTTCTTAATGAAATTTATGCAAATGATGTGAAATGTGCACGCCGTCACTTAGGTCTTCGAATGTATAAGGTTATTCCTTTGAGTACCAGGTAAATAAGACTTATATGTAATTTAGAATTTATTTTAATGTAATGAATGTATTAATACTGAATTGGTATTGATTTAAAATGTCTTTATGATTTTAATGAAAATGTTAAGGTGATTTTATTCAATACATTTAGTATAATGCTTTTTATGAAGGTAAGAAATACTAGCAATTTTTATTTAATGGCATTAATATTTTGAGTTGTTCGTTTTAATCAGAGATGAATTATAAAATTTACAATAGCTTACCTCATTTCAGAATGTGAAAAATTGCAAATATAATGCTGTTTTTTGTTGTTTGATTTCCAAATTAATATTTGTTCAGCTTGTCTTTTTAACCTAAACAGCTCTTTGTCTCTATGAAACGGCTTTGGAAAATCAATGTTAATATTCGTAGTAAGAGCAGTTCAAAATATGTTTAATCAGTTTATTGCAGTGTTTTTTTAGCTTTCATTATTGATTTGTTATTTATAATAAGGCAACATTTAATCTTAGATTCATGTTTGGTTTCTAACTAGTAAATATATTTGATATTGAAAAGGGAGTAGAAATTTAAAAAACTTAAAATTTTGGTTACAAATGTGGATATGCGTGAAAAGGATTATATTAGAATATTTGAAATTGCAGTAAAATATGATATATTGACTTTTATAGTTTTTCAGTTACATAATTCTTTAGTTGTTTAGTTTAATATGCCAAAGATTAAATTTTTTGATCGTTTTCATGATTTTGTTTCAATATTGTTATCAAAGCAGTAGTGATGCCACATTAACCCTAGAATACTACCCTTTGAAAAACTTACGGGAATGGTAACTATTCGTCTCCGAGACAAATTGTGCGTAAGCATGTTTCCAACTTATTTTATAAGTTATTTAAAATAACAGTATACTACTCGCAGATAATTTCAGGACCCTGGAATTTACATTAGCAAGAAAGCATTTATTCTCAATTATTTATTCTCAAAGCAGTCTTTGCACATATAGCTTGGTGTTCTCTATGCATTACTCTGGAATATGTTTGACAAAAGTTGGGATTCATTGTGCCCAAAATGTATTGGCAAAACACGCAATTTTTTTTTCTCTATTTACTGTCAGATTGTTCAGGAAGTTGAATGTTCAAATCTAATTTCAACAGTTCTCTTATAATTGTTCTTGTTGATTGAGGCAAAGTTGGTATGTTGTAACGCTTCTTCATCTATGGAGCAAGATCATCTTCACTTAGCTTTATTGCTAATTTTTTTCTTGATAATGCCTTTTCGGATTTTATATTATGCACATATACAGCATGCACATTCATTAAACTGCTATTTATCATGCTGCAAAATGCACACGAAAAAGAGGCTTTTGGCGAGTTTTCTGCTACATGACCTATCTCATCCAATGTGTCTGCAGTCCCTTTTATGGCTGAGTCCTTTGATTCTTTAAAAAATTGAATAATATTGGGAGATGCTGTACTTGTGTTGCTTGATTTAGGAACAGATGATCTTTTATTTTACCATTGAGCTGAATTTTACTGGGGTATATTGTAGATTTTTCATGACAAAAAATTTCGTAATTTTTCAAATTGTTTAGCATTTTCATTTTTAGATACATATTTTAAATTAATATTTTCATCTCCCTGGGTTTATTTTACAAGCATTGTTTCTTCTTTTGTATTTTCAAATGATAAATTCCTCATTTTGATCTGTCTCGCTATCTGTGAATTCATGATTTTCAACCTCAGCAAAATCATCTTTCTACGATTTATCACAAGAAATAGAATTTTCTTCATCACTCTCGGATAGCCTCAGGTCTACCCCAAAAATTTTCTCTGCGAAAACTCTTTGACATCTTCAAGGCAACACAGAAATGAACCTAAGTCGGATTCTGAAGTGAAACGTTACAGCTAACCATTCGTCTATGAGACGAATATTGTTCTAAAAATGCTACATGCGAAAATATTTCAGTAAGAAGTAATATTCTTATCTGTAGCATCCAAGATCATATAAAGGTACTGAGTCTCACATCCGGATTTTTGTTTTAGGGAAGGAAGGGCAAGGTTATTTGTTATGGGTTTCGTCCAGAAGACGAATGGGTAGCATTCTAGCTTTCTAGCATTTCTAGAGCAATTACGTAAATTTTAGTTTCTGTTCTGTCAATGCTATCTATTGTTTTTAGAGGTACTTTTTTTCCCTTCTGCCTCCCTTTTCTCTTAAGAGGAGAAAAAGAAATTATGTACTTCTGTGTCCTGGTTCAGTGTGATTGCAGATTTTATTTGCCTTCTGTTAGAAATAAGAAATTACTCTGTTTTAGAAGAACTGTAATTTCTAGAAACCTTCTTCATAAACATACGTCTATATTTGTGTGCGCACACATTACCATTTTTCTTACAGAAAGCAATAAATCTTTTAATAGTTGATTTTTTCCATTTTCCTTCTGTAAATCTCTTTCAAGATTGCATTTAATGTCCATTACCAGAGAGAGAGAAAGATGTAGGATTTAGTTTATTCTTATATTATTGTTGTGTCCTGAACCTATTTTAGAATGTTAATTTTACAACTGCAGTTTTGACATCTTGTTAAAAGAGGTTCCTGTGTTATTATTGAATTTTAACCATCAGCACTTTATTAAATATTATTTTAATAATACAGTGCAAAGTTTGATATCCAAAATATCAGGACTTCATCATTTCTGGATTTAGGATTTTTCAGAGGATTAGAGCATCATTTTAAATCTAGTAAGATAACACGATGTACAAAAATAGCTCATTATTAATTTATTTGCTTTACTACATGTCTTTTGATGTAAGTTGTTTATGTTGCCTTTTTTTTTTGTGCTAATACTTTTTCTTTAATTTTATAGACAGACATAATTTCTTGTTTAGTTACAAAGTTAAATTCTTCAAGTCCAGTAATTGTGGTGTTGAGAATTCCCACTAAGTTGTCAATTAAAAATTTTTCATTCTTAAAAGCCTCTCTGTTATTTTCTTCATTATCATTCAATATTTTCTGCATTTAAAACCATACTACAGATTTCACTACCCATTAGTTGATTGATGATTGGGACATTATCCTTGCAATGAAAAAACATGCTATAGCATCTTCATTTATTAACACTTCTCCTAACAAATTCCATTAATTGGAAAATTTAACTTTTTTTTTTCAAATTCACGACTGTCATCATAAAGTTTAGCTTATGTCTGTTCGTGATGTATCATGCGACTGGCAACTAAAGGCATTTTGTTGCATTAAATTTTTTCTACCTTCTATTGCTTACTGCTGAAATTAAGCCTGAATCGTATTAGTTTAATTATTTATGATACTTAAGCCTTATCCAAGTACTGATTAAATAACTTCCCACATTTACCTAAGGTATATCCAGGACTGGCATTAGCCATTTCGTGTCCCATTGCAGTCTCTGCGTATCCTAAATTCTGCTTCCTAGTGGCTTTCAAATTCTAAAAATTTTGCATCCTAGTGCCTTTCCTGAATTCTAAAGGTGTTGCCATCACTTAATTTTGTTGTTTGGTGCATCTCTAAATTCTAAAAATTACCAGCTTTGGCACCAGTTCTGGGCTTATGCGAACAACAAATAAATTATTCTCAATTCAAATAGCACTAAATTTAATCTTTTGCCTTAAGAGTGTCACTTAGAATATTTACATACAGAAAAACAAAATCTGTTAAATTTCTCTTTGGAAACACACTGAACACTTAGCTGCACAATTGTCTGTAATCATCGCCAAACAAAATTAAAATAATGTCAGCATAAAAAATTATCATGCTCTCTGGTATTCAATAACTAATATTAAAAAAAATGTTTAAACATCAGTGCATCAGTCATTTTTCAAGCTGCCTGTACTGATGATCATGCAATGATGAAATCGAAATGTAAAAAGTAATGATTTGCCAGATTGTCTTCAGCTATATAAATTATTTAATAGATGTAAAATCAATGATGTTTTGATTTCAGATTTAAGTCAAGCAAAAAGGCAGCTAAATTTTTTATCATACAGATTTATGCTAATAAATGGTTGTTTCTTTAATATGGAGGAATTTTATTTAATGTCGAAATGAAATGAAGAATCGGGACTCCATTGGATATATATTGGACATCTGGATTTCAGATTTTGTACTGTATAAAGCAATATTTTTTTATTAAATTTCTCAATAAAAGTAAGTGCAAGAAACTATTCATTTCAACAAGTGGACTGAAATATTGAAAATATTGAAAGTGGGACTGAAATATTGAATAAGATTAGGCAAAATAACAATCTTGTGATTGCATAGATTTTAATTATAACTGTATTGATTTCAAGCATGAATATATGCAGATCTCTCTTTTTTAGGAGCAAAGAAGGGAAGAGCCACTGCTATATTTATATCAAGAACAGAGAAGAAAAGCAAAGTGAAGGTAGTGCCATCTGTCATGGATGTAAAAAAGAAAGATAAAAAATTAAGATAATAGAATCTTAAAAGCAAAAAGAAGGACTGGATTGGATTTAATGTCATTGACTAAACAAGATAAATCTTTGTGAATGTGAAAGCAAATCTAATTCACCTATTGAAGAAGCTTTTTAGATAGTTTTAGCAGACTCAAAGTCAAAACTATAATCAAATTTCCAACTTTGATTAGCTATTGAAGATGTTTTTTATTTCTTCTTTTTGGACATAAGATGCATGTTTCCTGATGCAAAATTTTAACACTATTTAGTTTGGCTGTTGGATCTCAAACCACATAGACATGCAATAAATTCTCCAAGAATTTAAATCAGTTATGGAATCTCTGAGAATCGAATATTAGAAGTTAAAAGATATGAAGATGAACTGGATTTCCTTGAAGTTTTCACAATCACAAAAATTTATCATGTTTAATTAATGACAATATCCTTTCTAACACATTTAAGATTCTATTATATTAAGTTTTCATGTTTCTTTACTAATTCCATGCTCACATTGTGCTACCTTTGTGTTTGCTTTGCTCTTTTGTTTTTGGTATAAATACCCCCATGTTTTCTTCCTTCTTTGCAGTATTTCTTTGTTCCTAACAAAGAGGGATCTGTACCTGTTTGCCCTCGAAATCAACAGTTTTAATTAAAATCTACACCAAACACAAGGTTGTTGTGTTGCCTAATTTTATGTTTTATATTGGCTTGTTTCTCTTCTCTCTTGATCTGTTAACTTCTTTTTTGATCATTAAACAGTTTTATTCTATCCTTATAGTCTGTTTGATTTTAATTTAAATCAAATTATTTTACTTTTAGGCTTGGTTTGATTGAATGGATAGACAATATAGTAGTTTTGAATGAATTTCTAAATGATGGAATGTCTTTAGAAGAAAGAAAAAGCTTTTTTAAAAAGTAAGTATTTTATGGAGCTGTTGAAATAATATTTATGTCTCAATTAAGTCTCAACAGAATTAAAGCTTTAATTAATTAAAGATTTAAATCACAAGAGCCAAAAATTAATGCAGACTAAAAGACACATTTACATACAGGGTAAGCAAAAAATCTTTTCATGATTAAGAAAAGTTTTGTATGAAATAACAATACCATAATAGTACCATAATCATTTGCACGTGGAACATCTTGAAGAAGGCTGAAAGCAGAGGCTTGATTGTTAAGAGCCCTGCAGACAGTGATATATCATATCATGATGCTAACTGCAGTACTGATGGGATCAGACATTCATAGTGCTATTTAGGTCTTATGTAACTGTAATAAAGCCGACACCAAAATAACTATTTCAATACTTAATACTCTTAACTTTCTCAACAGCATGAAATCTACTTGCATTTTTGGCAATAAAATTGCAGACGTTTTAGCCAAGGAAAGCCTCTGTTATGTTGATTTCAAATCGTTCTTTGACCATCTCCAAGATGTACGCCAAGATAGAAATCAGCAGCTATGGAAAATCCCTCTAATTCACTCCTGGTATAAATAGGCAGGCTCCAGATGGTGCTTTTGTCATCAAGGCTGATAGAGCCATTTAGTCCATCATTAGCAGGCTCACAAGTAGACACATCAGGTGTCTCTCATTTGACCAGAGGCAAAAGACCTTTCTGATGTGCACCAACTGCAACTTTGTACAGGTCTTGGTAGGACTGACCTTCTTATCAGCCCTCTTCTTGTTTATGATTTTTTGAAAATTCTTGGACTTGGGCTAGCCTACAAGTAAATCATATGAAATAAGACAAAAACAACAACTGATGGGCTGGGGTGCAAATCAAGGAGAAGGCATGGATGTGTGTAATTGTATAATATATGCAGCAAGAGGGCACTCAAAGTATACAGTGAACAGAAAGTCCTCTTGAGAGCTTTGGGAAGGAGCGGGAGACCCTTGGACTGCATACCAGAGTGTTACTTCTCAAAACTGAGGTGGAAGCTTAACATGTACTAAGGCCTGACAATACCAAATACTTATGTAAATACACAGGTGCTGCATTTGCTTCTACCTATGTTTTTGACAATAGTTGTACTAAACAAACATCTTACTGAAAATGATAGAGATTCATCTGATTGCCTTGTAATTTATTGTACAGAAGATGAGCACTGTGAAGGATCAGGGCTAAATAAAAAGAAGGGTTGGATCATCCCTTTCAGGGGGAATGATGCCGGTATGAACCCTCTTGGGGAGCATACTGGATGTTATATGATGTTGCTGGGTTCGTCTCCTCGCCTACTAACCAGTTCTCTACAGTGCGGAAGTTTAGATCTTTTAGCTCTGAGATTCATAGAAAGAGGATCATTTTACTTGAAAATTGTAACTGATGATATTTTTAGACTAAGAAAATGTTTGTAATGGGAAAAGTTTGGAAAACTATGTTCTGTGTTTTCGCTAACTGCAGTATTCTGCACCTTAAAACAAACGCAATACATCATCTATTTTTGCGTAGAAACATTCAGTTAATGAAAGAATAGCTGCGCAGATGTCATAGAGCCGATATTGTCAATACAGAGAATACTAGAATATACAACAACCACTCCAATGAATCTGATTCTGAGAATGCTATGAAAAATAGGTTGTTAGGATTAATCACGAAAAATGTACTATTCCAACTGTTAATATACCTAATTTGGTTAGCTATCAGAATACATCAAGGCAGAAAAAGTCACAGAAAAAAAATTATAAAGTATGTTTAATAAAATTCAAAATTAAAGTTTCAAAAAGCCATATCTGGAACTTCGAAATGATAACAACAATAGCCACTAGGAACTGAATGAATGAAATGTTTATATGCAATGTTGCAATTATTTGAAGCTCCAAAATAATGTGAGTAATTTAATGACAAGATGATCAGCATGGAGGAAATATTTTTTTTTTTAACAGACTGTTAGAAAGCAGCATTTAAAAACTATTTCCCAGCAAAATCATAATAATAAGAAAAAAATCTGATAGGTTTCAGATTTTAACGGTCACCCAAAAGTATTTGTAAAAAATTTTTATGCTCTCGCTGAGCTCACAGTCTACCAGTCTGCTCTTACGCTCGCTCATACTAACTCCCTTTTTTTGATCTTTTTAGCTTTATTATTAAGCACAATTTTTTGCACTTATGCCATATGCAATTCAACAGCAAAAATACAAAGGTTTTAAAAGCAGTATAACGATATAAGTTTAGAATTCTTGATGTGGTGTTAAGTGTTGGCATATATTTTTCTGTTTCTTTTTTTTTCAAGTCTTTTCACATAAAAAAAAAAAAAAAAAAAAAAAAAAAAAAAAAGAAGGGGAAGAGAAAGAAAGAAAAGGGAAAAAAAATAAAGAAATAGAAAGCTCTAATATTAGAAAAGAAATTCTGATAAAGATAATTCAGTATCGAATATATACTTTTAAAATATAAAAATATATATGTGTATATAAGAAAGTATACAAATACCAGTTTAAAATATTTTAATTATTTTATGAATAATTGACATTGCCTAATAATGCTGATAAGCCATAATAATGCTTCTATAATAGTCATAGTAAAAGCATACAAAAATCCGATTAACTTGTTCCAAGTGCTTATTGAAGCATAAAAATAAAGAAGTGAAATTTGTTTTGATTTATCATATTCGGAAATCTATTGTTAGCATTAATTATTTTTTAATCAAATACATGAAAATGTCCTTCTAATACATATTCTGAAAATGTACTTGCATAATTTTAATTAATTTTCCCATGATACAAATTATTTTGTGATTAATATCAACAGCATTATTAGTGCAAATACTTAATTTTTACTTAATAATTTGTTTTAATGCAAAAAGAATGCTTCATAAATGAAGAAATTTATCAATGTTTATTGTTAATGGGTTACTATTTACATATATTGAAAAAATTATTATGAAAAAAATTAACAGCATTTAATGTATATTAGATTTTAAAAAAAATTTATGCTTATGTTTTATACATACTATAGTTCAGTAAAGTGTCGTTATATCACTAGTTTAGATATAAATATATATTTTTTCAGAAGTCTCGACTCATATTTTCTATTGTACAATTCCTCAAAATTTTTGATTTTCAAGGAAATACGTATAAAACTGAAGACTGAATATGACACTCTCAAAGCAAAAGATTAACAAGTGAACCCAACTATGTCACCAGTCTTTTCTTCCAGTTTCAGATGCGAGAAGCTGGAGAACCAGCCCTTTAGGCTTGGTGAAGTATGAGGTGCAGTAGATGAATTCCTGTCTTCTTGTAGCAATGAATTGTCTTTATCTCTTCATATGGGTAGTAGAACATCATTTGACCTTGTCTGTCATTCCCAGACATTTACTTGTCATGTGCGTTGATTGCCTTTAGCTTTCCCCTAAGCTCCCATTTGCTTATCACTGGAACCATTTTCTTCAAACTTTATGGAAATGAAATAAGCATTTTGTTTGTCATATCAGTATCCAATAATGCTGCCATCCAAGTACTGACATTTCAATTTGCCTTTCCGAAGAACTGCTTTCGTATGTCACTGGAGGGCTTCCTTTCTTGTCTGGACAATTTTGCCTGTGCAGTACTTCTTAAATTTTTTTTATCAGTTTTAGGACATTTCCTGCATGGCCCGTGCCACCCAAATTATTCAACATGCCTCTACAGGCAACTACATTTAGAATTATTCCATCAGGTCTTGTTATTAGTCACATTTTGATGCCTAACATGTGCCTCTTCTTCTTTATATATTAATAGGAAACAAGTCGTCTTCTTCACAGCACCATTTACTCATCTAATAAGAATTCCTTTCTTGGGTAATGCAGTTTTCCACCTGTTTGTGAAAGTTAGTCTAGAAGGGAGTGAATCTTAGCTAGACAGTCCATGTAAGTTCCTCAAGAATGTGAAATACTTCTTGAGAATTGAAGACATTCTGTAATGAAGAGAAATCTTCTACTCCTGTGAGCAGAAAAATGCATTATATTGCATAGAGGGTCTTTCTTCCAGTAGTTCTACAAACCGTCATGTAGAAACATTTCTAAAAAATTGTGTTGAGCCGTTGAACCTGCGACCTTGAACTTTGAGCTGTTCTGAGAAAAGACTGCATCTTTTTATAGCAACAAATTGTGTTATTTCACATGGATAGTATAACATCATTTGAGCCTGCCTGTCAATCTCAGGCATCTACTTGACATATATGTTGATTGCCTTAAGCATTTCTCTTATAAGCTCCTGTTTGCTTGTCACTAGAATCTTTTAATGTTCAGATTCTGTGGAAATGAATTAAACATCTTGTTTGTCTTACCAATTTCAAACAATGTCACTGCCCAAACTATTGACATTTGGATTTGTCTTTCCTCAGACTGGCATTTGTATGCCACTGGAGAGCTCCCTTTCTTGTCTGAATGAATTTTACTTGTTCAGTACTTGTTTTCTGGAAGAAGGTGACGTGCAAGTTTGCAGCTGTTATAAAAATTGTCTGTATATAATGCATGCCCTTTATTACATTCCTTTGATCAGTTTTAGGACATTTCCTGCAAGAACTATGCCACCCAAATTATTTAACATGCCTCTACATGGAACTATATTTAGAACCATTCCATCAAGTTCTGTCACTAGGTACATTTTAATACCTTAGTGCGACTTCCTCTTTTTATATTGATAGAAAACAAGTCATCCTCCTTTTCATAGCACCATTTAATCATCTGATGAGAACTCCTTTTTTTGGTAATACGGTTTTCCAATTTTTTGTTACATTTGGTCCAGATTCTGATGAATCTCAGCTAGGCAGTCTACTTGAGTGAATATGGAACATTTCTTGAGAAGTGAAGACTTTGCAATGTCTTTTGACATTGCAAAGTCAAAAGAATGTACTTAAGATTTACTTATGTGAGCTGAAAAACACATTATATTGCATAAAGGATCTTTTTTCCAGTAGTTCTGCAAACCATCATGTAGAAACATTTCTAAAAAATCTTGTGGAGCCATTGACCCTAGGACTTTAAGCCTGCCATGAGAAAGGAATGTATTCATGTTATGGGAACATTTGGACTAAGCTGAATGCTTAATTTTATTTGGAATGGCAGTTTGATAGGTCTGATGATTACATTAAGCAGGTGTACTGCTTGATAAATCAATATCACTGTCTGAAGATATTTCACTGTTTGGAAGTTGCTTCTCTTCCATTCACATTACTATTTAAATCTTCTGGAAGTAATACATATTTTTCTTCTGAGTGTTTTTTGTTCACAGAACATCAATCAGGCCTTTTTGGCAAGAAGGATCTGCCTCTGAATCATCTCTGTTCACTATATTTCACTTTTCGCATTGCGGTGGTAACTTGGTGGGAAATGGAAATCATGCAGCAAAAAACAAAAATTTATCTTGGTGCTACTTATGTTAAAATTAAATTAATAGATTTATCAGGAGAGAAGGAGTGTTATAAACATGATTGGCATGTAATATGAGTAAGTGGACACATGTGGGTATCGAGTGGCAGTAAATGTGTTAACCTACTCATCATTGTTTTTTGTAGAACTTTTTTGAAGTAATTTCTCATGAGATATTAGGATTCATGGAACTTAATCAGAGATGTTGTTCTAGTACATATTATTAGTTTGTTACAATATTTTTTGTCAACTATATGTAGTTAAAAATTTTAATCATTATTTTCATTTTTATAAAACTAAGTCATTTGTACTATAATTTGAATGCAGTATGAAATCTGAAATTTGGACATCCAATATCTGGATCTAAAATTCTAACCAACAGCCACCTTTTTTTTTTATAAATTTTTTTGCATTTTTCACACAGGCGCATTTAATATTTTTTTATACTAAAACATATGGAGAATCCTTTTTTTATTTTGCTTCATATAAAATAATATACCTCCATATTGAAGAATTAGTCATTTATTATCATCAGTCTCTATGATCAATAATTTGGCTTCATAGCCACCCTTTTGCTTGGCATACATTGGAACATTGTTGATTTTACTTCTTTTGAATAACTTATAGCACTGATGCCAACCTTGTGAATCATTATTCATTATTTTTTGCTTTCATCATTGCATTGCTATCAAAGCATACCAGCTTAAAAAATGACTCACACAACAATGACAAAACTTTTTCTTTTAATATTAGCAATTGGATACCAAAGAAATTGGTAACATTTTATGCTGATATTATGCTTGCCGATGATTACAAACTGTAACCAACTATGCTGCAAAGTCTTGAATGTGTTGATGAGAAAAAATTTAATTGTATATGGAAATTTTCTTTCCATATGCAAGAATATAGATTTTGTGAATGATATTCATAGGCCAAAAACTACATTTAGTGCTGTTTAATTAAGAATAACTGAATTGTTATTCAGATAAGGCCAGAACCAATGCCGAAGCTGGTGCAACTGTACTTGATGGTAGAATTTAGGGGAGGCAAAATTTTTAGAACTAAGAGAAGCAACGGGCAACAAAATAAAGGATGATAAAGAATCTTTAGAATTTAGAGGAGGCACCAGGATACAAAAAGTGGGGCCTGCAAAAGTTTTAGAATTTAGTGAGGCACTTGGCAGTAGAATTTAGGATCTGCTGTGATTACACTGAGCAGCAATCCAGTGACAGCCTTGGATAAACCTTAAGCATATGTGGAAATTTTATTTATTTAGGACTCAGACAAGGCTTAAACATATGCAGGAAAAGATCTAAGTATAATAAATGACTAAACTTGTACAATTCAGGTGTAAATTTATCAGTGCATGATAGAAGCAAGACAAAATTTAGCAGAACAACATGTCTTTATAGCCAGTTTTATGAATCGTTAATATTGAACAGGAGACACTATTTAAGTATTAAACTAGGCTAAAATAAGCCACTACTGATTCCAAGGAATGTAAGTTTAGTAGTACAGAAAATTGCACTGTTTCTTAACCTTCTGATTTCATCCAGCTTATTATTTCTTGCAAGCGATTATTATTACAGCAATCTTACAAAAATTAAAGTTTGAATTTTCGATTATTTTGAAAGAGTTGCTTGTTCTGGACTTACTGCATTATCTACAAAACAAAAGCATGTTTCAATGTCTATTAAGCAAAAAGTGGAATTGCTGCACAAAATGAATTATTGGTCCATCTCAAAGTTATGCAAGGAGTATGGGATTTAAAAGTCAACAGTATGTGACATAAAGTAAGAGAAAAAAAAAGTTTTGAATTTTTTGTGGATATCAGCATATTACTCATGGTGAATAATAGAAACATTATTTATTATGCTAAAAATGATGTCGAAACAGCATCGCAGCTAGGGCATGTTGTTGACTGGTCCAGTGTTAATGGCTCAAGCCAAAATATTTCACGCCGAAGTGGACTTAAAAACTGAGTGCACATATTTGACAGGTTGGTTAATCAATTTTAAAAGTTGCTGTGGTAAAAAGCAGTTAAAAATTTCAGGCAAAAAAGCTCCAGCTGATCTATTTGCAAGTGAATTCACTGAACTCATTAATGATGAAATGTTATCTTCAAAACAAACAAGTGCTGTTGAAACTGGTCTTTTTTGGCAATATGTACCCTGAAATACCTTGACAACCTCTGCAGAAAAGGCTTCAACTGCTATCAAAGATTCCAAAGTGAAACTAACAGTTCTAATGCTAATAC
>KK121126.1:115511-136641 GCA_000611955.2 Stegodyphus mimosarum | reverse complement strand
AAAAAAATACACAACCTCAAGCATTTAAAGAAGTGAAAGTTTTCTCTGTCATCTATCATTCAAATAAAGGAGCATAGGCGACACAAACGTTAATGAATGAATGGTGGAAAATCATTTCATACCCAAGGTACAGCAAGATTTGAAACTATTTACTGGTGATGTAAAAATTGTCTTGATTATAGACAACTGTTCAGCTCATACTTCACTTAAAAGTTTTAATGAGAGATGATGTCTCCATCATATTCTTTTTTCCAAAACATACATCCATTACTCAGCCTAAAGATATTTGGAACACTGCAATACTGAAATACAATGATAAAGTAGCCTTTTTAAAATGTGTGGCAAATTTTCTGAATAGTGGCAATACCATTCAAGAATTTTTTGAAATACTTTAGCATAAAATCTGCTGTGTGGAGCATTGCAAGGCTTTAAGAGGATGTGATTGCAGATATTTTAAAAAATGCTTCACATAAATGAATGGCTATCATATCTTATGGTGAGGGGAATGGAGATGATAGCAACGAATTTGAAGATTTTTGAATATTGCAAACAAAAGGAAATTTTTTCCTGTTGATGGAATTCGGGAAGAAGGGGATTTAAATAATGATGATATAACAGATGTTTTTCATTGCAATGACAATGCCCCAATCATCAGTCAACAGTGGACAGCAAAATCTGTAGAATAGTTGTAAATCCAGATAATATTGCTACTAATAATGAAATTGACTGAGGGTTTGTAGAGAACATAAAATTTCGATTGAAATTTAGTGAAAATTCTCAACACAGCAATCACAGGACTTGAAAAATGGAACTTCATAAGTGAATAAGAAATTATGTCACTCTGTAGAATTAAAAAGAAAGTATTAGCCCAAAAAACAACAAAGCAACATAACCTCTTCTTGGTCAGCATCGCATATCACAGGTCAGCTTTTTTGTGCTTTTAGGGTCTGTATCATATGTAACACAACAATGAGAATAATTGCATCCTTGAATGCAAATTCTTTGCAATTTGTGCACCTCATTATACTCCACAATTACTTTTTGTGTTTCTGAATACTGATAAGAGATCATGCTACTAATCTTATTTTCTATACATTTTTATAGTGAGATTTCTTGCATTGAATGAAAAACATAAATCATTTTGTATTTTCTGTAGTTTTCTTTTGTTTAGTTATTTAGCATATTAACTTAGTTTTTATAGTGGATTCAGAGTATGGGTCTGAGGGTAGTGAATAACAATGTTGAGGTTTTTTTGACAATGTAAGTATTAATATAAAACACTATAAATTATTTCAATGTGGTTTTTATGATCTGACGGCCAAGAAAAATTCTAAAACTGTTTTCACAATAACATTGAAAAACTACACTTGTGTGAAAAATTAAGAGAATCTACTCATTATGTCTAATTTCTGAAAAACTAGTGGACAGATTTTAATGAATAAAATCTACATGCACATTTATAACAGAGACATATCATTTAAAAGTCATTTTATATGTGCATGACCATCAGCAAAGCTTGTTGTGCAGGGATGTCCAAAATCCGCATTGTACCCACTCACAGCCAGACAGGTTATGCAGTCTGACAGCATACTAGCCAGGAAATAACTGAGAAATCCCCCTTGACAATCAATCCCACTCCTGTAACAAGGCAGTTTTTAACTCCCTTGATGGTTCTTGGAGAGGGATGCCAAAATGAAATTGCCCTGCCAAGACCATCTCAGACATTCTCTATAGGGTTAGGGTAAAGTAATCTGACTGGCCAAACCATGCAGCGAATATCCTCACTCTGCATGTAAGCATTGATCAGCTGAGTGCTATGTGGATGAGCACTGTCATTCATTAACAGGAACCTACATGCAGCTCTGTCCCTGAACCCTGAAAAATCAAACATAGGGCTCTAAGATCTTCTTTCTATACCTCATAACATGCTGGGAGTTTTTGTCAAACACATACAAGGATGTGCAGCCATCCAACATAATGCCTGCTCGAACTATTACACCTCCACCACTAATGATCCTTCTCCCTGATGAGGAAGGGATGGTATCTTGTTCCAAGCTTTCTCCAAGTACAGGTATGTCAAGAATCAATGTTCAGACTGAATCTCGACTCATTTGTGAAAAGCATGGTGCTCGACTGAAGGCACATGCTTGCACCATGCTAAATACAATCTTTTGTGTGTTGCAGTTATCAGGATGCAAGCAGCAGGTCTTCTAGCATACAGTTGTATCAATAGAGCATATATTATGAAGACAGCGAATGTCGTAAAAACACCACGAATGTTGTGAAAGAGTACACACAGACAAATCACCGAAAATCCCTTGTGTGCTTATATCCTCTCCATATTCACAGATCTGCAGACACACACATGTACACTTGCATATTTCACTCAGAATATTGGCATAGTTAGAGTATATTTGGTTCAATATTTTTTGTAAAAAGAGACATAATTTCCGAATTTTCTTAATTTTGCATACGACTATATTTTCCCAAACACTTTCAATATATTTTTAATAATTTTTTATGCAAATATTTATCTTAAATACCTCAAAGCAATAGATTTTATTCATGTAGTATTGAGAGTATTTTTTAACTTCAAAATTTAAGGCTACTGCAGGGAAAACTGGAGATCAGCGAATGGGATATCATATATATCACCACCAGTTGGTCTAGCAAAAAACTGCTTATAGATAAACGTGTTTTTGTATTTTTAAATTTAGGACAGAACATATACTAATTTGTAGAGGTAAAAATGCTTTTTTTGGATCAGAAATTCGGGGGAAAAAAATCCAACCAAGAAAAGATTAAGCAATTTACATTAAAAGAAATGTTTAACAAGTCAAACAAATAAATATTAAGCTTTTTTGTAAATTTTGATTCCCTTAAATTCATAAATGCTTCATTATTTCATAAACCACTGTTTCATTTTTTAATTTTATAATTTCTGCTTTTAATCTTAACTAATCTTAATTAAACTGATGACCCAGAAAAACTGATTATCCAGATATTTTACTGAACAGAATTCATATTAAAATATTTAAATGTGTGTGTTTAATTTTATGAGCTGATATTTATGTTTTTCATTAGTAAATTATTCATATTGCAAATGACACATAATATTTTAATAGCTGTGCAAAGTATTAATGTATGGAAAATATATTTGTTCATAAATTCTTTACCCTACATGTGCAGTGAATTCTCTAAATACCTCTCTAATTCGGTTTAAAAACATAGCTATTGCATTCAAACAGCCAAATCTTAAAAAAGATTTTTTAAATAAAGTTAAGACCTAATTAATTTAAAAGATTTTTTTGTCTGATAATTTTGAAGTAACTCTCAAGATTACTGTTTAACTAGAATATAAACTTAGTTAAAAAAAATATTGTATAAACAAAAAGTTATGATTGAATGACAATCAGTATTGAAAGTCCAGTTATGTTTCTGTCAAAGTTGGTGGTTTCCAGTTTCAAGAGTTTAGAATATGAAAACAATTATTGGATTGCTATAATATATTGTGCTTGCAAATGTATTTAATGATTTCTGGAATATATATTTCTCTTAATTAAAGCCATAAAAATTAGGTATAAAAGTAAAAATAAGAAAATTATTTTAAGTTAAAATTATATTCATTTCATAAAAAATTTGATACAGAAAATCTTGTGTTGTCACAGTAAGAAATATTCTGTGTAATCAGTACTATTTAAAAAATAAAAACTTATCAATACTTATCATAGGAAATGCCACCTTTTGTGAGATATTTGAAGTACAAAAGCTGAGATAACAATGATAATTTAATGTATGATACTTATATTAAAAATTTTTCATTGGCACTTAAATTTAGGAAAAATTCAATTCATTAGTTTGCATATGTATATCAAAAACAGTGCTATTTTATTAACTTTGCATAGTAACACAATAAATATTTGAGATAAAATTTAATGAAGCTATGTAATGTTATGTATGGAAAAATATGTTTTAATTATATTCAATAGTTAGTTGTACTCTCTTCATGGTATTTATTATTTTTTCTGCATTTTAGAAATGGTGCCTGTGTTGCTCAAGAAAAATTAATGCAGTTCATTAAATTTGAAAAGAAAAGTGTACCTGATGCATATGCATTATTTTATATGAATAAGACTAGAGATGAGTGTGTCAAAAAATTTGAAGAGATTGTTAATTTGGTTCCCAGAAATTTATTGACGTAAGTAAAGCTTTGCTATTGAGTTTTAGAGATTCTTCAAAATGTAGGCGGCTGTAATCTTTCTAAAGAATGCTGTATTCTTTCGTTAAGAAAATAAATTGTTGCAATGTTGACAGTTGCATTCTTTAAACATGTAATGCTTTTGAATTTGAATTTTTGAACAATAAATCATTTTTTAACTGCAGTCTAATATTGTAAAAGAACATTATTTAGTTATTATTTTTTAATGTAGCTTATTGTAAAGTTCTGTTACATTTGAAATTTATATTAGATTTTGAATTAGATTTTTGAAATATCAATTCTTAAAAATGCTATGCTAAAAGGTACTTTCAGCTGATCAAAATGCATCCAGCTACTTTATATCTGGATCCTTTTTTTCTTCCGATTTACTGCCTTAATTGTCTGGATGCATTTTAAGATATATATATATATATAATTAAAGAAGTTGGGGGACGTTTTCTTTGGCTTATGTAGGTATAGCATAGCCAACTGGAGATCTAAACAGGAAGTGATGTGATCTATCATGAAACATGAATTGAGAGTCAATGGTGTATGGTTATGTGAAGTGACAAAACAACAATATTTATAACAGACCAATAAAGTATGAGGTACAAACTGTCCTTTATCATTCAAAACATAAATCATCATAATACCATTTATTATCTGGGTTTGCACTGAAGCTGACTTAATGAAAGCTGAGATACAAATCTAGATAAGAAATTATAGTAGGATGATTTACGGTGTATTGCCGAGGGATATATAATCATCCTGTGTTTTGTCATGTTTAGAAATAGAAATTTCATTTGCATAGAATTTTCAGTTTGATGTGAACTAGTTCCGTTTAGAAAATCCTCCACAAAAACAGAGATGGGAAAAAAATCCCTCATTTTAAGGTAGGTAGCTCTTGCTTACTTTGCTGTATTCAAATAAGTAAATATCTTTGAATCTGACCACTCCCTTTACTGTTGGTCATAAATTGTCAATAAGTAATTCTATATTGGTTCAGAAATGTAGTGGTATATGCAGTCACTAAACCCCACTCTAATTGAAAAAAATTGTCAAGAAATTGAAACAGTATGTGCAAAAAATCCAAATTTAAAAAGTTTGAAAAGCTTGGTTATCACAGGAGATGCTATCACAGGAGATGTACTTTAATAACAGCCTTTGCAATATGATATCAACTGGCTGTATGCATTCAAACATGTGTAATTCTCCGATTACTAAAAATTTTAGTCAATTATTACTGGCTTTAGTTGCTTGTAAAAAAGAACTAAGTTATTTATGCTAGCTTTAAAGTTCATTTGTATTGTTTTGTGCTAGAAACATTGCTGAAATTTTAAATCTCAAAGATTTTGAGATCCTTTTGAAATTGCCTTCAAAATGAAATATTTATTTTGCTTTGAATTGTAAAAATATAGAAGTTAAATATTGCTGTATTTTTACAAGCAATGACAATGATGACAATGAATTGTAATGTAAACTTGCTTTAAAATGAAAGAAAATTTTAATTAATTTTTCATTCCTTTTGAAACAAGTTTATGTTATGATTAAAATATTCATTGACATTTGTGTTTTCATTTTTTAGTTAAATATCATATTGTTATTTGTAAAGAACTATTACAGATACTTCGCTCACAGAGCTGGGAAAGCTGAGCTTTTTCTGGCAATTATGAATGGTACATCAGAAAACATGAATCCTCTGACATTTTCCAGTTCCATAAAATTTGAGCATATTTATTCTATGAATGTCATTTGTGGCTCAAGACACCAAAATGAATTGCTTTTTTATTTTTCATTGCTGTAATTCAAATAGGCAGATTTTTCCCTGCAGAGATCACAGGTTTCTAAAACACTAAAATTTTTAAAAAGGCCATATGAAAAGTATTTTCTTGTTACCATTCTGAAATACTTTTACTATTTTGTACATGGATTCTTTTCCTTTCGTAATACTGTCGTAATGGTTTGGATTCATTTTAATTTCGACATGTAACTACTGGCTTAAAAGTAATGGGTGAATATTGTTGAACATATATAGATAGCTGGTTTTAGTTGTGAAACAATAGATTTTAAATGTATTCCTAGCGTCTGTGTTAGATTATGTGTTTAAGTGATACAAAGATTTGGTAAACCACAAATATTAAGGTTGGTATTATTCCAGAGACATTTGTCCAAACTTGCACTTCATGTGTTGATCAATGAAATCTTTGCTGAAGGTTTCAGTGAGGCAAAGTTCTTGGCTTATATATGTTTAGGCTAACACAATTATTTAAAAGAAAAGCATATATTCAATTATAAATGTTTTATAAAAATGTTGTGGAATTAAGGAAAAGCATACAATAAAATATTTAATAAAAATTATTTTCTGTAGAAGTAATTTAATATTATATTGGGACATTTTTTATTTCTATTAAATTTTTAATTAAATATTTTTTTTCTAATGGATTGATTATAATAATGTAGTTTTAGCTTTTGAAGGTATTTTCATAGCTCACAGGAACATATCTTTTTTGTGCAGTATTTGATGAGATTTGCTAGCAATGTTAAATCATTATGGAATAACTAAAAATGAGTTATATAGATACCAAGAATTAAATATTAGAACCTAGTAAAAGTAAATTTTCTGTGGAAAATTTCTTTTTCCTCTTCCCTCCCTTTTTTTTCTGTTTTTTTTTGGAGGGGGGGAGTCTTAAATTATGTAGATCTATTATTATCATACTGTATGAAATCAACATGCTTTACCTCTTTTTGACATATAAATTTTCAGTTAATCTAAAAAACATTTTGTTCATCAATGTTTGAATATATTTCTGCTGGTATTTAAGTATACTAAAGAGTGAAACTATTTTTGTTAAAATCATAGTTTTACAATTTAATATGCTTAAATCCATTTAGTAATCTGATATCTTTCTATCTTATGTGAATAATTGTTTATGTAAGAAATTTTTTCCAGATTAAGTAATTTTACTACAAATGCATTATGTCTGTGACAAATTAATTTGGATAATTCCATTTATTTGTAACTCTGTTTTGCATTATGATTCTTAATGAATATTGTTTGTATTATTTCTGTGATGATATTTTTATATCCCTAGAAAATCATTTTTGAAGTTAAGTTCATCACCAGAAGCCTTTATTGCCTTAAGAACAAAGTATGCTGCATCCCATGCTGTCATTTGCATATCCCAGTGGATTGTTGGCATAGGTGATCGTCATTTGGGCAACTTTCTCATTGATAAAAAGTCTGGTTGTGAAGTTGGAATTGATTTTGGTCATGCATTTGGTTCTGCTACACAAGTGAGTTATATATATATATATATATATTGTTTATCCTCATTATATAATTTTTCATGCTTTATTTAAGCAAAATATGTTAAGTTTCTCTTAGTATAGTTTTAACTTTTCAATCCTAAGATATTACTTGTTTTTAGAGATCTTACTATAAACTTAATGTTCTACATTAAATTATTATTCTTTACTGACAGAATTATTGAGTTGTTTGAAATCTAACTGGGACCTTTCTGGGTTAAAGTAAATAAAAGACACTAATAACAACAGCATTTTGTTACGTATGTATGAATGTTCCTCGACAATAAGATTCAGGAAACTATTGCTACTAATAGTTATATTAAATACAAAATATTTTTTTGATAGATTGCATGATCTTTGATATAAATTTTATTTTATTTATCAAATGCCTGGTCATTAACTATCAGGTCATTAGGCAACGAACTGTCCAATACTTCTTTCAATACAATCTAAACTCTGAAGTGCAGAGCACATGTCTAGATGAGCAGCATCCATGACTTGGCCAGAATCACACAAAGCACATAATGGTAAGGAAGTCAGATTAAAATGAAACAAATGAGCACCAAGGCACGCAGTCTAAACTCAGCCACATGAGGAGAATCCAAGATACAGTCAGCATTCAATAGCCCCTCTATGATTTATTTTCAGAAGCACTAATAGGATTGCAAAAGGATTTTTTATAAATCCTTTTAATTTTCAAGTTTAGCAGATGGAAGAGATAAATCCCTAGAAGACCTTTGGAGAATACCTGTACCTTTTTTTTGTCAAAAGGTCCACCATCTCATTTCCCCAAAGGCCACAATGTGATGGCACTCACTGGAAAGCAATCTTTGTTTGAATTCTGCTCAACAGCTCCCTGCAGCTCTGGATACAAGCACTTTGTTTCCTAGGTTACTTGCTAAGAGAAGAATTTGAGTTCGATAAAATTACAGCCCTATCAAGAAGAGAAAGAGGGGCAGAAAGCTGCTGAAGGGCTAAATGGATTGCCTCGACTTCATTGTCAAAATGGGTTGTATGAGAGCCAACATGTATTTAAAAGAAAAACAGATCACAGAAGACACTAGCACCAGTGCTCTGGGTGAAATCTAAAAGGGAATATCAATGTAGATGTGAAGCCACTCACTAGGAGGATAGTGAGTATTAACGGCTTCCAAAGCAATGGCACAAAGAGCAGTTGGGCATAGGTCATTTTTCCTCATATTCAAAATCCAATTTGACATCGAGAACCATAAACTCCAATGTATATATATGAGATAATAATTCATAGGCCTTGTCGTTAATGGCATTATATTAAGCGTTAGCATAGGTGACTGTTACATACTCTGTTAAAATCATAGTCACGCCAAAAAGAAATATTTGGGAGTCTTGTAAGTCTATTATAAAGGATAGCTGCATTCCTCCGAACCAGGTTAGTCATTGGCTGTAGGTCACAAAGCAAATGCATAGCAAGTGTGGGAGTAGTTTTAACACCTCCAGTGTTCAAGCGTAAAGCCTGGTTTGGGAAAATATTAAGCATTTCCAAGACTATCCGAGACAGAAACCAGCACTTCATTGCAATAATTTAAAACTTGTTGGACATAAGTCTTATAAGTAGTGTTAAGAGTAGCTCTGCCACATCCTCATTTAGTACCAGCTAGTCTCTTAAGAATAGGCAGTCTCTTTGTAGCTTTTGTTGGTGCGGTTGTGGTGTTCAGCTTGCTTAGTTCATTTCAATTTCTTATCAAAGATGCAACCTAGATAAGTTGAAATATCATTATGCTGCTAGGGATCTCTAATATAAATAAGAACAGCAAATTAAGAGGTTTTTTTATGTTGCCTGTGATCAACATTTATTAATTGAAAAATATCTAGCATTAATTTATCAAATCTTGTATTTTATATATATTTTAGGTATTGTAGTTTTTCTTATTTATTTATTAATTTCTGCTTGTTTCAGTTGGAAATTTGCTAGGTATGAATGCAAGAAAAACTCGTTACTTATGAAGATTTTTTTTGAAAGATTCAGATTCATGACCTTGATTTAAATAAAGTTAATGGTATTTTAAGGACAATAATTTTAAATGACGTATTAAAAATTATTAATTTCAAAAAATCTCTTTGGATACGATTATCAGTTGTGAAATAGAAAATTTATCAGCTGATGTAGCTTATCGTGTAAAATGTAGAACTTCTTAACAGAGCCTATATAATATAGAAAGATACTGAAGATTAACCCTTATAAAACCAAAGTGTTAACTAATCTCTATGCTTAAAATACCGAAACGCCCGAAATGCCTTTCGAGATTCACACCAGTTTCCTCACCTCACTGTCCGTTAATGCACAAAGATGTGTGAAGATTTCAAATGACATCCTTTTTAATTCCTAACAAAGAAGCTTCCATTAGGACAAGCTCTCTGCAATAAGCTGATAGAATGCATTTGGGAGAAGTGCACCTGCTACTGCATACCTTAGGGGGAGGGAAGAAAACAACATTGCAATCTCGGCCGTTTCAGGCGGTTGTGGTCATTTGAATGAAAGACCATCTCAGGTGTTCTGGCCTTCAAAGGGTTAAACTGAAAGGCAGTGCTGTTTAATGCTATTAAACTGCTTTAATAAGAGTATGTAAATGAAACAAATGGTGGCTTATAGAGACCTTATGTTGGATAAGTGTGGCAAAATAAAATATGAACTATGGGCAGTCAAATACAGTAAAAACCTGATGGAATGCTCCAATAACCGAAATATTTTATAATTTTAGAAAAATTTGCTCAACCCCAAATGCAATAAATGAGAAGTTTGTAACACTATTATAGAGCTTGTTAATCGTAATATTATTAACACTTACATATTGTTATCAAACAGTGTCATTTAATGCCAATAATGGATAAGGATGACGTCACAACACAAAATTAAGAAGTTAATTTTGTTTTAATGTAGATTCGATTAATTCTAATTTTTGTAAAGATATCTTTATGTCATATTATATTTCTGTCTTTATATCTATTTTTTTCTTGCATTTTGTAAAAAAGATTGTTATTTTAGTCTGTATGAAGTATATTTAAAGTTACAGGATTCAGGCATCAACAAAACCCATCATACATGACTTTGAAAACAGATAAACAGTGCTGATGTAATGTGAAAATTTATTAGGGATTGAAATTTTTTTCTGTACTACATTGGTTATCATAAATTAAGGAAAAATCACAAAAAAATCATGATTACTGAAAAAGTTGCGTGTAGAATTTTATGAAACTTGCTCACAATATATACAACACATAGTAAGGTATCAAATAACATAAAAAGAAATTACTAGACAATTATGGTAGTATAGAAGTTACCACATGTATAAAATGAACAAATCAAAGGTGTCAGTTTGCTATAGGAAAAGTACCTTCATTATGGAATATGATAGTTTCTAGAAACAATGCAGCACATACAGCGATGTGTGATGCTTTCAATTATGCAGCTATCAGTTCCATAGAAAGCGAGAGCCAGCGCGGCATGGGTCTGAGGGGGTGGATTGAGAGGAGCTACAGTTCTCCCTGAAACATCCCAAATATGCTTGATAGGCTTCAAGTCTGGGAATTGAGCTGGCCACTCCATGCGCATATTTGTTTCCTGTTGAAGACAGTCATCTACGCTGTGAACCCTGTGTGGTCTTGCATTGTTGTCCTGTAACAGGAAAGCATCACCTATTGCCCTGGCATATGGGCACACATAAGCATCAAGGATGTCATCTCTATAAACCTGAGCATTCACGGTTCCCAAAAGAAACCTTGGAAACATGTGGAGATCTGTGGGTCCACCCAGAGAGATGCCACCCCAAACACAGACACTGCCTCTTCTGTATGCATCTCTTTCATGGATGTTTGATGGATGATAATGGGTTCCAGGTTCTCTCCATAATAAATGACGCCTACTATCGCTTTCTAGACAAAACCAGGACTCATCCGTAAAGAGAACAGTCCTCCATTGATCAGGCGTCCAGTGGACATGTTGTCGTGCCCACTGCAAACGGTCCCTCCTATGGCATGATGTGAGCGGCATGCAAATGGCTGATCGCCTTGTATACAGACCACCTTCATGAAGACTTCTGCGCACAGTTGACATTGCCCCCAACCTTCCGGAGACTTCAGCAAGGAAGAATCTAAGAAGAGTCGGAGTAACGGTTCTATTCGTGCATGCACATAATGTCAAATATCGGTCATCGGCACTCATTGTAGCAGTTGGTCGCCCTTGGATAAACCTCCTAGATGCCGAATCTGTGGTTTGAAATTGCCTCCAAAGTCTATGAACTCACATTTACTCACTACTCACATTTAGCCATCTGGCCACTTCTGTTTGTCTTTGTCCTGCCTCTAGTCTCCCAATGGCTTTTCATCTTAGTTCTGCAGGCAATTGATGCCTGGAGGTCATTGTTACGAATTGGCTATCTCAGATTTCTGATGTCACTATCACAGTGAAATATGTGGGCTTGCTCTCAGACAGGGGCTTTTATGCTCCTCGCAGATGATGTATCCCGAGTGCAGCGCCATTAATTTGCATATTGCAGTTTTACTAAGCTACTCGTACTGGGCAACATATTCAAATCAAATCTACAATCATATTCAAATCTTAAATGGTTTGGCTTATTTTTGAGGGAGTTATTGCTATTTTTTTATTTTTCCTTAATTTATGATAACCAGTGTATATCCATAGTTTGTATCTCTTTATTATCTAACTAAATAAAGAACGATTTGCTTATTTAAACTTCTGCCAGAATTATTGGTGACATCTTTGTCAATTTTCACATTCAGTGGAATTACACTCATATCCATAAATTAAGGATAATTCAGAGTCACCCAGAAATCGAACTCTAAAATAAATATATCACCTGTAAAATCACTACACACATCTTCAAGAATCATATGCAAATTTCAGGAAGTAGCCAGATGACACCGATGGTACGTCACAATGACGAGAGTGTAAGAGACTTATGTATAAGAAATACAGGCAAAGAAGTAAAATTGTTTGCAGGCGCTTTATAACAATTCAGTGCAATAACCGAATAGTTATGACACAAAGGACGCATTTGGATGATTTTTTACGTGGTAGAATTATTGGCCGTCTGGAATGTGGGCGTACCCAACCGGAAGTATCAGACGGACTTGGAATTGCCCAGAGTGTCATCTCCAGGCTTTGGCAACAATTCCAAGATGATGGTGATGTGAATAGACGTTACACCACAAGTCGCCCCAGAGTTAAACGCCGAATGAGGACCGATATTTGGCAGTTACTGCCAAAAGAAACAGGCAGAGCACAGCCTCAGTCCTCTCTCGTCAGCTCTCTTCAGCCACTGGTACGACAATTTCAAGGCGGACCGTGTACAGACGCTTAGGGCAGATTGGTCTATATGCTCGTAGACCTGTCAGATGCATTCCACTTACTGCAACTCACTGTCGCCTGCGGTTAGCCTGGAGTAGACAGCATGCATTGTGGACTCCACAACAGTGGGTTTGTGTGATGTTTTCCAACGAGTTCAGGTTTAGCTTGCGGTCTGATTCTCGCCAGACTTTTATATGGAGAGCTCCAGATACCCGTTACCACCAAGAAAACATCATTGAACAACATCGTTACGGTGGTGCAGGAGTGCTCGTTTGGGGTTGAATTATTCTGGGTTCCAGAACTGACCTGCATGTTCAAATTGGAACCGTGACAAGCCAAATCTATCGGGACATTCTTCTGGAACAACATGTATGTTAGTTTCGGGGTGCCATGGGCGCACAATTTGTGTTTATGGATGACAACGCCCATCCTCACCGTGCAAACATCGTAAGCAAATGCCTTCAATTGGAGGATATCACCAGTATGGTCTGATCAGCATTCTCACCGGACTTGAATCCAGTAGAGTATATGTGGGACATGCTTGGCCGATGAGTTGTAGCCCGTCAACCTCCTCCTACATGTCTACCGGAACTTCAGAGAGCATTGCTTTTTGAGTGGTGTAATATCCCCCAAGATCAGATCGATAATTTGATACTCAACATGCCTAGGCGTTGTACAGACTGTATTGCATCGTCTGGGAGACATACAATGTATTAACAATTATACCAACCATGTAATATTGGTTTTTTGTAAATAGGTTTTTTTTTGTAATTTGCTCCAGGGAGAAAAAATCGCTAATTTTTTTAATACTATCAAACATATAGCATCTTTTTTTGCTCTTTACCTTTTGTTTAATAAATAAGCTTTACAAATAAGTCAAATTTGTTTTACTTCTAACTCTTCCTTTACCTGATTTTGCATTATCCTTAATTTATGGACGTGAGTGTACATAATCATGTTGGATGTTTTACTTTCATGTTTGAGGTTAACAAATTACATTAGTTTTAATGCCTAAACTGCATTTTTTATGATTATTATTTCAAAATCGTTTATAAATTTAAATGTGGTCTTTTGATATTCATGTTGGTAACAAATGAGATGATCGTTTTCATAATTTTAAGAGTGAAAAATTTCTCACTGATTGGTTTTTCTGATGTGAAATAATTTTTTATATTAATTATCCAGAATTTTCACATCTGCAATCTGGTATTTCCTGAGCTTTTACTGTACATGTATTTGCTTAATACAATTCTATTTTCTAAACATTTTATATAGCATTCATTTTTAGAATATTAATTATATTTTTCTTAACTTATTATTCATGATTTGAACATTTACTTATTTTTTTTTAAACCAGTTTCTACCTGTTCCTGAATTAGTGCCTTTCCGATTATCCCCACAGTATCTACAGTTAATGGATCCTCTGAAAGTTAAAGGCATTTATGAAGCAACAATGATTCATGTTTTGTCAGCTGCTCGTAGTAAAAGAGATTTACTTTTAAATATCATGGATATTTTTATTAAAGAACCAACTTTAGACTGGAAGGTAATAGTGTTATAAGTGAACATACTTAAATTTACAAACATCAAAATGATTGAATATTTCTTCTGTTTTATTTTCTTTAGAGCCTTTTCTTTAAAAAAAAATGTCTTTAAAGTACTAAATTTTTAGAAACAAAATTATAACTTTTCTTGAATGATCAGAGTAAATAAATGTTAAAAGCCATTTTAAGATCTTTATAATTTGCGTAATTTTCATTCTTTTTTACTAATGATATTGGAAAATAGTTAGTTTTCTATTTACTAGTTTTAATGAAGGAGTTCCGTTAATACTTTTAAAGCTAGTAAAGTTTGTGAGTAGTTTGTTTATTTTCTTATTTATCAATTTCGTTTGCTACTCTTTTGCTGAAAATGAATTTACTGCTTGAGCAAGAGGAACATGTTTTAGACTTCCAAAAATTAGAATTTTTCTTTAAAAATTAGTGTTAATCTGAATTTTACTTGATTGCATACCATTGTTAATTGGCATAAGAACATAGAGGGAACATCTAATAACATAGAGGGATTTTTGATAAATGCTCTAATGTTTGTTTCTGTACTACTGTGATGGTTGTAACAATTGGTATTAGTGGTTTTTACCATAAAAAGAGGAATTTAAGTAATAAGAATGTTACTTAGAGCTTTAATAGGAATTTTCTCACTTTTTCACTTTCATTTTCTCACTTTCATATATCAGAAGAAAAAACACATACTTTTTAAGTATATGTTTTTTCTTCTGCTATATGTTGACTTTAATGATCCTTCTGTGTCACAGGTGAGTAAAGTAGTTTTCTGCAATTGAAGATCTCTATTATAAGATATATTGGCTAAGGATCTTCTTACCTCATTAAGACTCCATACTTTAAGACCTGAAAAATAAATGCCGTTACCACAATCTAATAGCTCAGTATGTTTTGGATGCATAATATTGTTAGTATGACTTCTCTCCTGCTTTGAAAAGGTGAACAAAATTCCTCAAATGGTTTGGATTTTCATATTCTTTTAAATACACCAATATAACTGATTTCTGCCTTCTTAAGTTTATAATTATAGATCCTATAATTTCAGCCATTCAACATAAACCAATATATGCCTTAATTTTTTTCTCAGCTTTTTATATTTTGATAATATATTAAAGATAAACACGTTATAAGGTTATGTTAACTAAACAGTTATTATGATTTGAACCTATACTATAACTTCTTATCACAGTCCTCATCAGAATGCAAATTAGTTATTCTGCATTTAAGCTGAGTGTTTGAATGCTTTAGTATTAGAGCTTTTGGCACTCTCATCTGCAGTTACATTCTTTTGCCTGCTTTGCCAAGGATTATTTTGACAATTCCCATTTTGCTAGTTAATGTTAAATGCATGCCATTAAATTATTGAGGCAGCTTAAGTAGACCATTTAGTGTAGTCTTTAATTACATTATTTAGCTTTGAATTTCAGCTTATGTTATTTTAAATGCAAGTGACAGTTCTTTTGTTTTGTAGCAAAAGTGATGACTTCTGTTAAATTTAAGGAGTTAATAAGTAAGTTATTTTGATTTCATAAGACCTCTGCTTTAGAGTGATAACTCACTTGTCACTCTCATAGTGTTTGAAGGGCATTGTTTTAAGCTTCTGCACAAGTAAAACCCTTCAACGTCATGCTGCTTCATAGTTAACCAGTCCATCATTATTTTGCTATGTAATTTACTGATGAATATTTCTCATGCATTCATCTTAAATTTACTGATATTGTGTGCTAATCCTTCTTTCCTCTTGGTTTTATCTCAATCACTTAACTCATTTGTCTCTTTAGTAGAGTCTGAAGGATATTGCTTAAGCCAGTGGTGGCATTATATGGTTTTATTTTGGTGTGCAAGTTTTGGAGTCAGAATTTGACCACAATTAGGAATGAATTCAATGTTTGCAAGCGTGCCCATGTGTGTATATAATGTAGGGGAAAGATTTCAAAAATGAAAATGGTAGCTAACATAGTTTAATTAATTTTGTGATTTTTAAAACAAAAAATTACCAAGCTACAACTACAGTTAGAGGTCAAGTAGAGAGATGGAATGGTGTTCGGAAAACACATTGGGGAGGAAATGTTGTTGTACAAAACATTGAAGGAGAAAATAAAGCAAAGGGAAAACATCGCAATTCTAAAACATCGTGGTCGAAAATAAAGTGATTAAAAAACTTTGCAGTTTAAAAACATTGTCGTCGAAAATATCATGGTAAAAAATAAAGTATCTACAAATCATCTCATGATGATAACATCGCACACACACATTTTTTCAGGTTTTAAAAGCTGTAAATGCAAATTCGCATAATGATTTGAGAGTGCGAGAAAGAAAGAGGGATATCTTTACTTCTATATTTCATATTTCTGAATGAACTAACAGATTTTTGTTGAAAAAGTAAGAAGGAAATTTAAGTACTTAAAAATTAAAAATGAGTAGAAAATTAATGCAACTTATAGCATGATGAACATCACACACATGTGTTGCATCATCAGGCGATGATTTGTAGGTACTTTTTTTTTACCACGATATTTTTGATGACGATGTCTTTAAACTGCGAAGTTTTTTAATCACTTTATTTTCGGCCATGATATTTTGTACCACAATGTTTTAGAACTGCAATGTTTTCTCTTTGCTTTATTTTCACCCATTATGTTTTGTACCATGACATTTTTGCTTTGCATTTTTTTTGCCAAAATGTTTTCAGCTGTAACCAGTGAAATTGCAGTTTCCTGGCTCTTGTGTACATTTCATGATGGTTTTACATCACAGAAGCAAATACTTTTTGTTGAATTAAAATATATGTATATATATATATATATATAACCATTAATTAATATATATATATATATTACCTTCTACTGGTGTCTTAAGCATCTCTTGCCAGATTGGGGAAGAAACAAAACGTCTGTTACTATATCAATCAATCATCAAGAGGTATGTCTGTTTCAATTGCTAAGACAACTAAGGATGAAAGCCTTTCTTCTCCCATTGTACTTTAAAGATAAGTTTTCAATCTTCTGAAACATGAAAAGGATTGTATACAGCTGGCTGAAGTCATTGGCACAGTCAAAAAAATTTAAATAGTAATGTTATTAGAGGAAATGTATTTTGTAGATGTTTCTCCCTAAAAAGATTCAAGCTTTTTTTAAATTTGCAATTTTTCATGTTTTCAGATTTTATCATTGAATAAAGCAGCCAAAGCTCACACACCAGATCTTCTTTCTGGAAGTTATAGAAATTACCATATAGTTGAAATATTCTGCTCATCTTGATGTACATCTGCTGAATCCAATTACTGAACCTATTAATTGTAAATGCATATCCTTTATTAGGATCTGAAAATGCTCTGCGCCACAAACAAAACACTTTATTTGCTGAAAGACTGTATTCTAACCATCTGTACACATTGTACTACTCTTTTCTAAACTCACAATTTCTTTTATCGAGTGGGAAAACAAAGTTCAGGTTGATAAGGATCTAAAGTTACATTTCTTTTGGCACTTTGAGAACCGGTAGCAGGGTCTCTTTCATGAATTACAGGCAAAATTATAGAACTTACTTGAGAATTTTGGGATGAATTTTTAATTCCGTTATCATTAGACCTCTCTTGTGTGCACTCCTAGTGAATTTCCTCCAAAGCGTACAAAGGCACATTAACAGTTTCAACTGTATTAGAAGTTTTCGTGAAAAATCCCCATTTGTGCTCTTTAGAGCTCATCATTGATGAGCTCTAAAAAGCACAAATGGTTTTTAGAGCCAATGCTTTTAGAGCTCATCATTGATGAAGTTGAAGGAAAAAAAATACACTTTTTAACAGCAAAATTATATTTGGCAGCAGCTTTTCTTAGCAATTGGGAAAGGAAATCATTCCCAGCCAATAAGGGTCACGCCCTTCCATACTAATAGCTTGGTGACATCGTGCACTGTGATGTCACTTCTAATAATGAAAGAAAATTTCTCCTTACAATGCAGTCATCAGATAGGTGTGCATTCTTGGACTGGTCAAGACAAGTGTGATAAAGCAGGAAGAATAGCTGTTGTGACTGAAGGAAGGGTGTCGGTGAAATCCTCTCTAGGCCGTTGTGGTATTCTAGTGATTATGTCATATTCAGTTGTTATGCTATTGAAAAGGATGGCTGAATGCTTTTAGCATTTCTTATTCAAATATACAACGGTCTTTCAAAATGGAAGATAAGAAGAAGTTGAAATGTCAAAATCATTTTTTTGTCTCCTATTTCAAATCAATAGTTTCTTCATTTTAAAATTTTGGGATGCGGTTGCACCTCCGTGCAACCTCTATTTGCTGCCTATGCTTTAAGCTTCTGCATAAGTAAAACCCTACAACATTATGCTGATACATAGTTAACCAGGCCTTTATTATTTGTAATGTAATTTGCTGATGAGAATTTCACTAGATATGTTCATCTTAAATTTACTGATTTTATATGTTAATCTATCTTTCCTCTTGGTTTTATCTCAAACACTTCTTCTCATTTTTAGTCTATCTCCGTTGTGTATGATTTAAAATCTTTTTTTCCAGCATTTCTGTCAAATTGTCAAAATTTTTTTTCTGCTATTTTTTGATGCCTTTTTTATATGGCAAGTATTTGTATGATGTTTGTGAACTTTAGAATTTTCTGTAAAAAATTTGAAAGGGGCATGAAAATTTATGGTAAAATTCGCTACACAGAGTATTAAAAAGCTAGTTTATAAACTTTATAACAGCCTTTATACATAATTTATAAGTGCTGTTCAAGCTGTTTGAATTAAAGGCATTTTTTAGTAATCGTAATCATTTGTAAGCAAAATAAAGCTACATCTGTATGCAAGCCTTACAGTTGACTGACCAGTAACAGCAGTCTACTGTTAGAATAAATTAGTAATGAAACTTGCAACATCAAAAACAAACAAGTGCCAAACAATATATTGACAAGAGAGGATTCTACTTAGCTACTGATGCCAGAAGTCTTAAAAAGATTTTGTGCTTCATTCTTTTCAGCATATTATCTTCTTTTATGGAATATATGCCTGATAATATTCTGTAATAGGTAAGCCTGAAGCTATTTAAAACTTTTAAATGAGTATCCTGTAAATTCTTTATTATGCTTCGATTTAAATGTTTGTAAAAACTATTAACTTTGATTTGTATTCTGTTTGAGCCAAGCAAACTCTCTAACTTGTTAAATAAAGATTTCATAGTTATTCTAACATATAGTTTTTTTTAAATAAAACTGTGCTAAATAGAGGATAGTGTACTCAGACGCTTTAATTGTGTTAAATGCACAATATATCAAATATATTATAAATGATTAAATAAAAAAAATCTGATGTGTACACCATGTGATTTCCTCATACAGTCTATCAAATTACATACACCTTTTTGCTTTTTTTTCATTTAAACTTATTTCCTTGAATTATTCCATCTTAATTAACTGATTTCTCAAGGCATGTTGAAAATAACATAAAAAATTGCAAATTTTGAAATTAAATATCCTGTTCATTTTTTGTCATATGGGAGACAAACTTCTTATAATTTTAATTTTTCATTTTTTTTCTTAATGAGTATAAGCTTTCCCCAAATATAAGTATAGGAATTAGGAAACTGCGCTTACAATTAATTTTCATTGTTTGTCAAAAAAAATTTTTTTTTTCTTCTTTTGAAATGTTGCATTGCCAAAACATAAATATTTTCAGCATTTAAAATGCTTCTGTGCTTCAAAATATAGGAAAATGAGCAACAATTGTGAAAATAAAGGCCGAGTAATATGGTAAGTATATATATATATATATATATATGTTTAGTAGTACTGATTGCAATAAAAATGGGAGGTGCACAGCTAGATGTTATAGCAGTCCTATATAGAAAATTTTAATGTTCTATGGCAAATCATTTTTGAACAGTTGCATGTACAAAATTTTAATGTTCTAGGGCTAGTCGTTTTTGAGTTATGTGAAATACATGCACACATATGTATGTACAGATGTCATGAAAAAATACCTTTTGAAATCATTTTAAATCCATTTGACTATCTGTTTTGGAAAAAGAGTCTTTTCTTCTGTCTGCACATACAGATGTCATGCAAAACAATTGTTCAGATGGATTTGGAAACAGTTAAAATGGATATTTTTGCTGAAATATGATATCCGAAATTTTTCGCAATTAGCTATCTTTTCAAACAAATGTATTATGTAAACAAACAAACAAATGTTATCTTTTTCAAACAAATGTTATCTTTTTCAAACAAATGTTATTATGTAAATATTATTGTGCAGTACTATTATTTTCCAAAATATGCATAATATATGTGTGTCTAAATTCACTTTGTAGGTACATGCTCATAAACAAAAGCTTGTCTTGGGAATAATTGAAGAAGGTCTGTTATTCCACTGGCTTAATTTCCATATCTACTAACTTATAAGTGAAATTTTTAAAGCATGATTTTTTAACAGTAATAGTTTGTTCCATCAGAAATAATAATTTATTCCATCACTATATAATTAGTAAAATGATTTATGTTGCATTTAATTAGCATACAAGTTATATAAGTTTATTTACATTAGTTTTACTTACAGTTTAATGAAATTAATGTGATATTTTTTGCTTCATTTTTATTGAGCAAAATTATTTAAATATTTTATTTTTATTTATGAAAATAATCTCGTAATATAAAAAAGAATTGAGAAGAAAATCCTATGTATTCCAGTTTTTTTATTATGGTTTATTTTAATCTT
>KK121126.1:96415-115470 GCA_000611955.2 Stegodyphus mimosarum | reverse complement strand
TAGGATTACACTTTTACCTCTGGAGAAAATTCCCATCTCAAAATAGCAACAAGAATGTTTTTTAATCTTTGAAGGTTAATAAATGTTACTGTTCCTTTTATGATATCTTAAGTTATTTAAATTAGGTTAGAAAACGCTTCTGCATTTGCAGAATAATGTGTTTTTAAATTTGACCAAGGAATTAGCAAATGTTTTTTCTATTTGTGCAGTGTATATGTACATGCATACACAGTACCAATATGAAAAAACATTTGATAATTGTTATATGCATATGAAATGTATGTATCATTTTAGAAGTATTTTAATATTATTTTCATATTTACAGCTGATGAAGGGGATTGGTTTCCGAAACAGAGAATAAATATTGCTCGTAGGAAATTGGAAGGAATTAATCCATGTTATGCTACAAGGTTATTTTTTAAATTTCATTTTATAAATGTTTTTTCATTTACTTTTGAAATGAGATTTTACTTTAATCTTAATTTGTTTATTTAGTAATTATTTTTGCAGAATATGTTTAGCAACAGTTTCATTTTTTACTCTTTGACCCCTCATTTCTTATTTGTTACTTATTTATTTTATGTCTTGTAACAGAAAATTTAATTTTATTTATTGAAATTTTTTAAGTATTTATTTATCAAATGCCAGGCCATTGACCATCAGGTCATTAGGCAACGAGCTCTCCAATACTTTTTTACAATACAATTTAAACTCTTAAGTGCAGAGCACATGTCTAGATGAGCACCATCCATGATTTGTCCAGAATCGCACAAAGCACATAAAGGAGAGGAAGTCAGGTTAAAATGAAATAAATGAGCACCAAGGCAATCATGACCAGTCAACAGTCTAAACTCAGCCACAGCAGTAGCACGAGGAGAGTCTGAGACACAGTCAGCTTCCAACAGCACCCTCCATGATTTATTTTCAGAAACACTATCAGCAGCATTACAAAAAGATTTTTTATAAATCCTATTAATTTCAAGTTTAGCAGAATGAAGAGGTAGGTCTCTGGAAGACCTCTGAAGAATATCCGTACCTTTTTTTGCCAAAAGGTCAGCCATCTCGTTTACCCAAAGGCCATAATCTGATGGTACCCACTGGAAAGCAACCCTTGCTTGAACTCTGCTCAACATCTTCCTGCAGCTCTGGATACGAGCACTTTGTTTTTCTAGGTTACTCGCTATGGCCTGAAGAGCAGAACTTGAGTCTGATAAAGTTACAGCTTTATCAAGAAAACATAGATGAGCAGAAAGCTGTTGTAGGGCTAAATAGATGGCCTCGACTTCAATTAATCCATGTTATGCTTGTCATCAAAGTGGGTTGTATGGGAGCCTACAGCTAGGTAAAAGGAAAACAGATCACAGAAGACGCCAGCACCAGTGCCCTGGGTGAAATCCAAAAGGGAACCATCAGTATAAACATGAAGCCACTCACTAGGAGAATAACGAGTATTAATGTTTTCCAAAGTGATGGCACGAAGAGCAGTTGGGCATAGGTCTCTTTTCCTCACATTCAAGGTCAAGTCTAATCTTACATCGAGAACCACAAACTCCAGTGGATTTAAATGAAATAACAATTCATAGTCCTTGTCGTTAACCATTTAACTGCTTAAGATGTCTTTAAACATTTTCAGAGATCGCTCTAAAAATGCTTAAGACGCGTATGCACGAAACTGAAATTTCTCGAAAAATGATTAAGACATGTATACACGGAGGCAAGGTTTCCCGATAAATGCTTAAGACGTGTTGAGATGCTACGCAAGGTCATCTTTCCCCCTGCGTTTCTGCAGACAGCTGTCATTTGCACAAAGCTCTTAATAGGGTGTGAAATCTGTTTGAATAGTGCACTTTATGGAAGAGCCGTCTGAGTAAAGGCTTATTGTCAGACAGCAAGTGCATATTATTCTGCAAGGTTTTTGAATGATGACAAATCGTTTTACATCTGTGTGCCTTCTGGGACATTGTAGTAATGAAAGCCCAGTCCTCAGTCGCTGATTACATGCCAAAATCTTTAGTAAAAATAGGAAAAATTCAGAAGTGTAATGAAAAATGCATTTTTAATAAATCATAATAAATAATTGACTATTTGATTTTCATATTAAAAGTTGGTTACAGTTTCTGATTTCTCAACAACAAGAAAAAGATATATAATGTCAAAATTAACTTTTTGTTTGCCTTCATATTTCAAGTGGAGTTTTTAATGGTATTTTCTTTCTACTTTATGAAAAGACAACACTGTTTTTAGCATGCCTGAGTTTTGGAATTTGTAATTGTGACTGACTGTTTTACTATAAACGCAAACTTACATGTAAAAAATTCTTCAAGGTAGAAATTAAAATATTCAACTCAAGAAATGATATTAAATCGAGTAAATGAGTATGCCGAAAAAATTCATGGAGATCAATAGCTTTGTTTTAATAATTTATTAAAATTTGGAATGCAACCGAAATTTTAAAATCTGCATTGTGTGAAATTCTCCGCCGTGTCTTGGAACTCTTTTAGAAAGAAATCTATAGATTCTCTCTATCTTTTATTCTTATATTTAATGGAATATAAGAGATTTGAAAAAATAAGTGCATGGAAGTGTTAGATATTTTGTGCCCAAAATATTACAGTTGAAAAGATGTTTTATTATCAGAAAATACGTTATTTCCTCTCCAAATGTCAGTGCTGATAGCGATAAATTGAATGAAAGTTTTTCTTTATATTGAGAACTTAATTAATATATTAATTTGTTATTACCTAATAACTATATCTATGCAATTATTTTACAGTCTTTTGATACAAATGCTAATAACCACCACCAGTGATTGAGTGGCTAAGTCGCTGAACACTGGTAGTTTGAGATGGGTTCTAATTCCAGAGAAGGGGCTGTTTATGGTTTTTCCTCAAGTGTACATGGATACGAGTCAGTTTCCTTTACGAAATCCTTTGCGAAGACATACTTATAAGGTATTTTCTTCCTCCTTTCTGCATGCCTTTGTGGTGTCACGGTAGCACACTCGGCGTGTTTTCGAGAGGTCCAGGTTTGAGAACCGGTGAGGGCATTGCTCAGTTTTCACGTCTCCTGTATCAAAAATCCTAATGACTCTGCAGTGGCACCCGAACTAAAAAGTGGTGGATGATGATTCTTTACCACCAGGATTTGGCGACTGGGTCCCCTAATCCCTAGTGGCACTTTGAATGAGGGAGTATATAAGGTATTTTCTTGCTCTTTTCTGCATGCCTTCATGGTTTCACGGTAGCACACTCTGTGCGTATTCGAGAAGTTCAATTTCGAGTCCCAGTGAGGGTATTGTTCCTTTTTCATGTCTCCTGTCTCAAAAATTCTAATGACTCTACGTACTTACTCTTGGAAGGTAGTCTTGTATACGTCGAAATAATTAAGGCGAAGCTATGAGAAGGATTTTAGTTAATGTATGTACTTAACTGCTTTCACTAAGAGGAAAATCAATCCCAAACCATCCGAGTAATATTCCATATTCATGGACAATTTGTTTTCTTATATATATATTACTAAGAAAGAAGTTTCTCGTATTAGCTTGATAAAAGACATTGAATAGTTTATAAAGTAATCTCTGTTTTCTCAGTTATTTGGGAAAGACAGACCATTTTTCAATGGATGAAGAAGTAATTAATTTATAGTCATCATATAGATGAATGTTGAATGATGCCCGAAAATTTTCACAGTGAGCTAAACATAACTGAATTATTAATGAAAAACTTTACCTAACAGCAAAGATATATAAGCAAGTATTTATGCAAAATGCACGATTAAGAATAAAAAATGCAAGTAAAGTGACAATTCTAAAATTAATTTTCCAGAAATAAAGGAAAGTGAGCCCACCTGTAGACAAATGGATACAACCGCTGGGCACCAGTAACTTAGTCCGGATCGAATTTCAAGACTGACTGCATGGCATTTTCATTGTTTTTCCTTGTGTACAGCATGAACCAGTTTAAATCCTTGAAGTCCTTCATAAAATCACCTCTTTCTTCAGGCAAATATCTCTCACCTTCTTTGCCACAATCAGTTAAAACTGAGAATTGAGCTAGCATATATTTTGCTTGCAAATTATTTGTTCACATTTGTTACTATTAGTGTACCTCAAAGGAGATGCATTTTTTTTTAACTTAATGATTAAAATTCTGTATTAGAAAAGCAAAATTTATAGACATTAATGTGCTTCACAAAAATTGATGGATGAGTAAAGAATCTAAAAGCTGGTGAGAGTTGCCACTCCGTGAAATGTAAGATCTTTCATTTATCTTCCATGCACAGGCAGAAAGAACAGCTTCTTAGAACATTGTCATTCAGTAAAAGCAACAGCTCTTTAATTAATTTTTCACATTTAATCAATTTACTATTGATTAAACAATGGAGCGATTTAAAGTTAATAAAAGCATTTCTTATAATATAAATCTTCATTTAACTTTTTCGACAATGTCAGTATAAATTAAAATTATATATATCTCAAAACTTTAACAGCTTCATTGTAATTTATAAAAGATAGGTGTTGTCACTGCATGAAGTAATAGATATTTAATTGGTACGCAGTTCTTGGTGCAAGGAAAAAAAGTCAGTACCGGATTCAGAAATATTAGTATGTATGCATGTAAGTATCGATGTGTTCATGTATGTATGCGTATATGTACGTACGAATGTACGTGTGTGTATACATATACACAGATACTCACATACATACATTTCTGAATCCAATCCCAGTAACAGGTTAGGTTATTCAATTATGGCAAAGCACACGAGGGCTATCTGCCTAAAGGGAGGGATGCCTTCGTTGACGACTTTCTAAGGGAAACTGGCTCGTATATATGTTACACATGGGGAAAACCACGAAAACGCCCATGCAGCCAGCCTGTTCATGGGATTCGAACCTCGGACCAAACTACCAGTGTTCAGCATCTTTGCCGCTCGGCCACTGATGGGCTGTCCGATAACATAACAGTAACATTTAATTTACCTACTAGGTGACATTTCTGTGTTCATAGTTAGTTCTCTTTCATCAAATTCTTACTTTTTATACTTTAAATTTGCTAGATTATATGTTAAAGTAAAAATGAAGCTTATTGTGAGAAAAATATGTCAGGTTATAGAATAAATTTATTCACATGTTCCTTTTTTATATCTATGTCAGGACTGAGTGTTCGGTGCATATTCTTGGAAAGCATCTTCGTGACAGCTTAAAGTCCTGATCTTGAACAGGGAGCTGAATGCAGCTTTGTTCTGTGGCAGAATATGGTGATTAAGTGATAGAAGAACTGCACTTGAAAGGGATTTAAAATCCTCTTTTATTAAATCACAATTATTTACAACCACTTCCCAACTCGGGAGGGATACAGAAAGTAGAGACCGCACTTGGGTCTAAAAGGAACAGTAAAATAATATTCAAACTAAAGCTAAATAGAAATTAAGTAGTCGTTGCTTGCAGAGCTATAACGCGAGGTTGGCCTCTAAACTAAATGGTGCGTAGCAAGATTTAACTAATACTGACGCACTTGGAATTACTTCAATAAGCAATCACGTAAAAGCGCTATGGCTTAGAATTTAAATTCTAGCTAGTCAGGCGAACGTCGAATGGAGTAACCGTGGTCTGAGACTAAAAGCTCTCTCACACTGAAAGGTTTCTACCTTTCGTTAAATCAAATCTTTGGTTAAATACTCCTTGGCTCCACTTCAAATTAGCATAAAGCTGAAATGTGCGCTTATTCTAAAGGAAGTTGAAATGAGAAGAGATAGAAAAAGTTAAATTAAAATAAAACTTTGTTAGTTTAACTAAAACTTTACATCTATTATTGGGCAAATGTACGTTTAAATATCAGAAAATAGTTTATTGAAATGAAAAATTTACAATGATTGTCATTTAAAATGTCAGTTAGTTACAAATATATAAAAATATATACATATATAATATACGAATACACATTTAGCAACCGATTTTTGAAATGGGAAAAGAGACTATTTTTTCATTTATGAGATTTATCAGTTTTTAATTGCCTTTCTGCTTTTTAAGCAAAATTATCGAAAAATTATAATTCACAAAAAAGAGTCATGTTACTTTAATTCAGGAGATATTATAAAGAACCGAAAAAATACTGAATACCAGAATTTTGCTATAAAAGCCATAAAAAAATGTCACGAATGGCTTGGATGTATTTCCTTAAATTCAGTGTAGATTTCTGGATTGTCCAGTATTTTCCATTAATTCAGACAGTAAAAATGCCATCAGATAATGAATAATGTTAAAGGTCTACTTTTTTTGTACTGCTGCTAATAATAAAAATAATAATCTATCAATAATTAAAAATAGGGGAAAACGCATATTTACAGCACTGTTCCCACTATACGTCACTCTCATGACCTTCGCCTAATGTCCCGGTCAAGCAGGAGTGTAAATGGGTAATCACTCATTCACGGTGTATGAAATAAGAATAACAGCAGCATGTACAACACAATATAATATAGCAACAGACTAGCTCTCTTCCTTAGTCCTGAAAACAAACAATGTCCAAAGCCAATGGAGGGCAGTCACTTTTCCTTCCTCTTAAAAGCTATAATTACACACTACAAGATCCTTCCATAACCCACTGCTATACAGAGAGAAGCATTTCCAGATAGTTTACCGATTTCCAAATATTAACATTTCCACGTCTATAAACGGTCATTTCAGCATCTATAAACGTTGAAATATAATATGTTTTCATAAGATAAACGATAGTTGTTCTCATGTGTGATAGATAATCTTTTATAAGTGATATACTGATGACGGTTGATTACAAATCATTTAGAAACTTTCATCTTTTACAAGTTAACGTTTAATAAAAAATAAATAACCATTTGCAATTTTCGAAAGCTAATTGTGATTTTTCTCATGACGGGCTTCGAATTTTAAAAAGTAAACTATCAAAAAATGTCAAACTCGTGGCTTTTACAAAATATTTTCATTCAAAAGTGCTTACCCAGATATAAGTAATGATATTCGTAAAAGAGTTTCAGTTTGTTCACATAATTCCAAAAACATTCACATTCGTAACAGTTTTAAAATGTTAAGTAGATATATTTTGGGGCTGTGGCTTTCATTAAAAGGATAATGCAAAGTAAATCAGGTGCAGTAAACCATTTTTAAGAGCATAGTTTCTGTAAATGATCAGGAAAGATTTTAGGAAAGGTTGTACGAAAACATTTATGCTTACAAAAGAATAAGATTGAAAAATAAATGTAATGCGCCTATTTTCATTTTTTTTTCCATTACAGTTTCAAATACTATGCTAGCATTAAAAGTATAAAACAGGGAGCTAAAAAAAATTCGAAACCCTACAACCTTTGTGAGAAAAATAGATATTTTAAGACAGAAAATAGTAATTATCTGTTGAAGAAAAATGTAAAAGCAGTGACTTTCAAAATTATGTCATAAGAATAATATTTAGTATTTTGTATAAACTATAATAATTACCCAACCAGCCACTTTTATGTACTTTTTTTTTGTCTAACAATAACTTCATCACACGCAGATATTTGTGAGAAATTTCTGTTAATGCTATCATTTAATAAGTATTGACTTTCTTTACAAAATAATTATTTTTAGCAGTGATCTTTTGCAGATTTCCTTTATTTTTTTTTATATTCATCAAAATATGCCCATCACTTAATTGCTTTGAGAGGAACTATGTTTCTTAGTTTTTCTAACATAAGGATTGTCTTGGACACAGCACTTTTCTTAGAAACAAAGATATAAAATGTAGTAGTGAGAAGAGATAATAAAGATCATAAAAACTAGACGTTTAATGGAATTTGCTAATTACCTAAATTTTAGAAATGCATTAGAAAAATAAGAATATCAAGTACTTAAACTGTGTAAAAAATAATACATAAGGGGAATTATTTGCCGAAAATCCTTTGAAGAAAAAAGGCAGACCAGTGACAGAGCGGTAATGTCGCTGAACCCTGGTCGTTCGAACCGGGCTCGAATCCCAGCCAACAGGCTGCTGCAGGGGCGTTTTCTAGGTTTTCCTATGGGTAATGAGGATACGGGGCAGTTTTCTTTAGAAAGTCCTTCACAAAAGCATTCATCCTTTGTGTACTTTTCCATAGTAAAAGAAAAATGCAATATAAGAAAAAAATTGTTTGTGAATGTGTGTTGATTATTTTAAAGAACAAACATTTTTGCTATGATTTTCATACAAATTATAAGACATTAGAAGGAGTTAACCTTTTTTTATTAATATCGGAATAGGTAATTATTTTCTCACCTATTTTATATTTAAAAAAAATGATTTCTTTCCTTCATCATACTTGCTAAAGTTGCTAATAAGCTTGCCCTTGTTCTAAAATCGGTAGGAACTGAAGGTTTTCGACATTTAACATTTAATCTGTTTAATCATGGTATTTTAATCTCATGAATGAACTCAGCCTTGGCCAGTGATGTATTCTTTCATAGGAGAGTAACAGCAACATTCATAATATTAAGAATAAATAAATCAATTTTAGAAGCAAAAGATTTTGCTGTACTGTTATCTATTGTTTAAACACCTGGAAGAAATGTTAATATTTTCATCTAGCGATAAATCCTGTCCATTATTAATAAAAAAAAATTGAGAGCATGTTTTTATTACATAAATGCGATGCATAAGACGTTTTATTTATCTTCGATATTATTAAAAAATCGTTGCTCAATACAGCAAAAGTAAATAATTCAGAAAGCTATTTTATCTGGATTCATTAGCAACATTTTTCAATAAGTGTTTCTTCGTTCCATGAGTGTCATAAATAAAATAGGTTTCTAATATCTTATGATAATGGTCAGTTGCAAAATTCCTACCTTTAACTTTTATATATGTTATCGTCTTCCATCTCTCTGCAAAAAAAAAACCCAGCTGACTATTATTTTCTAATAATATATAGATTGAAAAGCAATCATATCTATTCCTTTTTCTTAAATTTTGATTAAACTGCTGTAGACTTTTTAACTAATTTGATGTTTTTCTCCTTATAAGAGTTTTACCATAAAGAAGTACAGAAACAATTGCTGGATTTCACAAAATTGGAATGCTTTTTGATTTAAGTTTTAATTTTATTTGGTTTTATGAGTAAACAGAGTATATTTAATTTTATGAATTGGTAAGAGTAGGCTGTGCTATTACTTAAAAGAAGAAGGAAGTAAAAGCTTAAATTTTATTAGTATTATTTTTTAAATTTCAGTGGTAAACTTTGATTTGAAACGGGCGACAATTGGCCACAATTGTTGTGAATGTTTGATTTTTAATAATTATTCCCTTCGTCCCTGGTGTAGATCCATAGTAAGAACTGCAACAAATCTTGTTCGCTCTTCTTTTCCTCCTTCACTGCTCTTGTTCTTAATTAATTTTAAATACACTAAATTATTTCCTTCATTAATGTGAGATATACACATGTGCTGTATTTAATACAATCATAATATGCTCTAAATTGATACACAAAAAAATCACTCGTATTATAAAGGACAATTTTAATACTACAGAACTAAATTTATTAGTTCAAGTACTCATTCCGGTAGATGATAAATATTTTTACTCTCATTCTATTTAAAATACTGCATGAAAGAAATGTACAAATTATGGATTTTTGATAGTGAATATACTTTTTTCATAGCATTACGCAAATAAATTACTAAGAGATGATTCGTCTATTGGAAAATATTTGTTTTAGAAATTAAATCTAATAAAGATCTCATTGCTGAAGCACATTTAAATGATATCAGTTTTATGAATAATGGACATAATATTTTGGAGAGCTTTTGGATATAATTAACAATTTTGTATTCTTTAATCAAGAAATTCCATTAAACGATTTTTTTATTAAAGGGAATAATTTTAATTTGAGTGGCTGTGAAAGACGTAGATCAATGAAAGAACTATCGACATATTTATTACTTCTGCTATAATTAATTTAAATATTAGAACTAATTTATTGTAGGCAAGAATTTATAAACATCTCGTGCTGAACTTTCTTTCATTTGGCTTTGAGTGTTTAGTCTTTAAGAATTATTTAAGCATTAACGGTACTGTCCTTTTTTTACTGAAAACTTATAATTTTTTTGCATATTGAATGTTATTTGTTCCTTTGATGATTTTTTTAACATTTTGCCCAAGAAATGAAGCCAAGAATTCATTTCCCAGGTTTAGAATGTAATTTTTTGCTGAGGCCATTACATGACAAAAGCTAAAAGATACAGCAGATGAAAAGTCTAGTAAACGGATGTTGTAAAATGAGATTGAAAGATATGTGAAATTATTGTTCTAAAAACTGAAAAGAAAACCTATGCGAATCTGTACTACTGTAATGAGCAATCGATAACAAGTTTAAGAACTTTTTAGAGAAGCAAAATAATAATAATAATAATAAATCTGAAGGCTTTCAGATTTTATATTGCGCCCAAGGCGACGTTTTCTTAACATTTTATATGTTACCTTTATTTATTAAATATCATGTTCTTCGCACTTAAACCATAAAACTCAATTCAACAGCAATATCAGAAAAATTTAAAAAGAGCATATCTTTAGAATTTCCGATACACAGTCTCGCGTGCTGGAGATAATTTTTTTTTCGTACAGCGTTGCCGTTGTTTGCTTTGAAATCGTTGAGATTGTTAATCAAAAATTCGTTAAAGTTTTACAAAATATCAAACAGATAATAAAAGAAATTCCAAATTTGGGCTTCCAGATGCTCATATTCGAGTGAAGAACTATGTTATTAAAAATTTGATGTCTCTAGGTACTGTTGTTTTTTCAGAATGCGAGAAACATACATTCATACAGATTCTTCATTATTTAATTTCTCTAAATATAATGCAGGATTCTTATATTTAGTAGCAGTGATTTAAAAAGTGATTCAGACTTTCATAGTATTATTTTTTAAAATATACCATAAAAGTCAGTTATACTAAAAATTTTTATCGTGAAATTTTTTTATATTATTAAGTTATACTAAAATTTGTTCATAGTGAACGACGCAAATTTCCAAAACAAAACTAATAGCCCTTTTGAGTAAATTGCCTGTTTGGGCTAATGATTGTCTAAATTTCAAATGAAATTAGATTTAAAGTTTTCAGATCTTTATATTAAAAAAATACTAATGCAACTCAAATCTAGTTGTGAATTCTCAATCCAGAATAAAGCTAAGTTTGTTATTTCAGATTTATTGCATGTGCAATAGTTTAACTAATAAATATTCTACTGCATTTAAAATTTTAAAAGCAATATGTTTGAAAATAAGATATCTATATAAAAGAAAACTTTTAAGTTTTGTAGTTCTGAAATCTATTCATGAAATGCTGATGAGCTGAAACTTACTGGACATTTACCCTGCAACACTCCCACGGTCAGTCAGAGAAAAGCTATTCTTTTGCAATGTTCTTGACAGCTCGCAGCTACTAATGTTTATGGAGCAATCTATCTCAATTAGGCGGAATCTTTGATCCAAAATTCTGGGAGGGAAAACAACTAACAAAAGAAGTTGCTAGCATTTTTCGAAAGTTCAGTGTTATTTTTGCGACATTTTAGGGAGAGTTGGGTCAAAAGTTAGTGACAATTTTAAAGGTATTTGCAAAAAATAACTCGACAGGCTAAGGTTAATGGCGTTATATTGAGTATTCTCCCGGACGCATTGAATGAAACCCCTCTGAGTCTTTAGATTGCGTGCTCTGTTAAAATTGTATTCATGCCAAAAAGAAATATTTGGGAGTCTAATAAGTCTATTATAAAGAATAGTTGCATTCCTCTGCACCAAGTTAGTCATTGGCTGTATGTCACAAAGGAAATACATAGCAAATATGGGAGTAGTTTTAACACCTCCAGTGATCAATCACAAAGCTTGGTTTTGGAAAACGTCAAGCATTCCCAATACTCTATCCGAGGCAGAGACCAGAACTTCATTACAATAATTTAAAACCGGCTGGATGTAGGTCTTATAAGTAGTGTTAAGGGTAGCTCTGCCGCATCCCCATTTAGCACCAGCTAGTCTCTTAAGAATGGGGAGTCTCTTCCTAGCTTTTGAGATGACGAGTTCAGCGTGCTTAGTCCATTTCATTTTATTATCAGAGATGCATCCCAGATAAGTTGACGTGTCATTATGCTGTAAGGGAGAACCTCTGTAAACAAACTCAGAAGTAAAAGGCTGTCTATTTAAATAAAATATTGACTATTAGTCTTCCCCAAGTTTACAGTCATATTATTTCCCAAACTCCAACTCTCCAGCCTTTCGAGAGACTTATTCAGGACAGTATTCAGCTTGAATTTATCGCCTTTGGATGCATAGCACCAGATAACAAGATCGTCCGCAAAAAGGGCAGCTTTAGTCGTTCCATCAGAAGTCAAAATACTCGGAACATCATCAGTAAAAATATTAAATAAAATAGGGCTGATCACAGTGCCCTGTGGTAAGCCAGTTTCGCTTTGTTTAAAGTTGGACACAGAATCACCAAAACAAGTGGCACAGAAACATTGTAAAAGAAAGCTCCTGATCCAAAAGAGCGTTACTGCACACACCCAGCTTTTGTAATTTCTGGATACATTTGAGTCACCAAACTTTATCGAAAGCAGCCTCAAAGTCCACAAACATAGCCAAGGCAGAGCATCTCTGATCAAGATCGCCCTTTATAGACTGACTCAGCAAGACAACTTCTTGGCTTGTGGACATCCATTTTCTAAATCCAGCCTGATTTGGACATATAAGGTTAACCAACTCAGACGTGATGTAATCATTCTTTCCATGACCTTGGATAAAACGCTAGTTAAGGAAATGGGTAGATAGCTATTTAAATTATCCTAAGGTTTATTACTTTTAAGTATAGGAACGATAATCGCCTTTTTCCAGATCGATGGAACTCCAGTGTTCCAACTATAGTTATAAAGTTCCAATAATACAGAGAGTGCCTTTCTTCCAAAATGCCTCAAGAACTCTGGATGGAGATTATCTGAAACAGGGCTCTTGACACTCTTGACATGGCTAATGGCTTCTATAAGTTCTCCCTTGTTAAAGTCTTGATAAAATATCTTGTGTCCACAATTTAGGGAAGAGGCGGAGTGACGAAGTTCCCGTCTAATATACTTTTCTTGAATCTTGAGGTCTTTCCTCGAGCGTTGTCTAAAAGAGTAAAAAGAGGCAAGAGTGAATTTTTTAAGTATATTTGTAAAGATGCAAGATTTTCTCACATTGAACTACTTAGTTTCTTGTTATAGCATTCTTCTTTGTTGTTTCGAATTCATCAAAATTTGTACCGTAAGGTTAAAGACAGGATTTTTTTTTAGTTTTAATTTGAATGTGAATGTATAGATAAACAGACTTCTTCGAAATTCCTTTTGGGAAAGGGGTAATAGGAAAACAGTGAAAGTAATTACTGATTATTATCATTATTATTGTAGTTGTTGCTGCTATTATTATTTACAACTTTCTGAAAATTTAAATAGCCTTTTACAATGCTATTTGATATAATTTGTGTTGAGGTATTTAGTGCTTAGGCTGAGCATTTTTTCCCCCATCTATCACAAGACCGATATCTTGTCCATCTTTTGCATAATTTTTTAAACAAATCTTTAAATATCATGCAACAGTTTTTTCAGTAATGTGAAAATGTGTTCCTTTCATTCCATGTTAGTAAAAAGTCAAATAGCATTTGAATAAAAATGCTTCTTATAGATTTAATTAGTGTATCCTTCATATTTTGTAATGCCCTAAAAATTATTTTAAGGCACATCTTGGCATGAATTAATTACAGATATATTTTTATTGGGCTGTCAAGACTGACACAAAATATTTTAGTCTATTTAAATAATCCAGTCATGATCTTTATAGTTTATCTTTGTGAGAAATAATTTTTATAATATTCTTTAATGTGAACCATATGTTTGAGAGGCATAAAGGTATAATTGTTTTCATTTTGCAAAAGAATGTTGTTTGGATTTCTTTCTAAAAAACAAATGGAAAGCCTTATTTTTTTTAAAATTTGTATTTAAGGCAAAAGTCAAGAATCAAAGTAATGCTATTGCATATCTAAATCCATTTTCAAATTCACAATGTTTTCAACACTCAAAATATATTAAAAACAGTTAAAATATTGAAAAGTATTATTTCATTAGAGATCTGTTTAAGTAATAAATAACCAATGATCAGTTTCAATATTTTATATATGCTTTTAAAATAAAATAATATAATTTAAAAAATACTGTAGATCCATGTATTTCCATTATTGTATAATTAATATTTTTCGCTTATTAATGAGGGTTTTGATATGGTATCAAGTGATTTAAAGTGAATGGCAGTGTATTTAGATAAATGAATTAAAATGCATGAAAACATATTGTTTTATATTTTATTTTTAATGTTAAAGCTGCTACAGGTTAAATTAATGAAATAATTACTTTCCATGTAGAGGAAATTATGTTATTCAAATGTTTTTATTTATTTATTTTCTAAAAATTGCTTTTTCCATATGCATGGTTCAAAGTTATATTAAGTACCTCCCCCCTCCTTCGCTGAAAAAAAAGTCTGGTGCGAGTGCAATGTCTACCTAACTCATAAATTTAAAGACAGCAAATCCCACCCCCAGTTACACAAACTAAAAAAAATTGTTTTATATTAGATATTTGCACAAAAGACCATTCTTTCATGTTATATATTGCTGAATAAATAGTCCTACATGACACTAATATCGTTGGAAGCAAGAAGATCAGATTAAATTTTAGAATAAAAGAATTCACCGAAGGTTAAAAAGAAAATTTCTTATCTTACAAAAAAAAAAAAAATTGTTATCATATTTACTTGCATATTTCTCTTTCTCATGTAATTTGCCCTAGTGTTTTCAGCAAATGATTGAGAAACTTCTGATTTATGGTAACAGTGTAAAATATTTTCACAAATGGGAAAATATTTTGTGTTAGTAAAAAGAATGTTATTGAAGTTAATAAATCCTTTAAAATACATATGGTAACATTAGTGTGTCCTTATGGATGTTTTTACTTTGCTATGCATCTCTTCAGAAATCACATATACTGTGTAGATTTCCCTTTCTGGTTTTTGATCATTAAAATTAATAGGAAAAAAGAAGAAATACAAGAATAAATATGGTATTTCTTGCAGCATAAAAAAGTGTTCTGCATCATCTCAAAGGTGACAAGAAAACTTTTGGCACTAAAATCACTTAGTGTGATATTTAAGTTATGTTACTTGAACATAGTTACTCTTCATCTCTAGGTTATAAAAAACACACTAGCTGACTGTAATTTTTTTTTGTTGTTGTTGTTGTCTCTGTGTGTGTGTGTGTGTGTGTGTGTTTGTGTGCCTGTCTCAGGTCTTCATACTTGAACCTGTTTTAGTTTTTTTCTTGTTGGGAGTTGGCCCACCAGTGGCTGAGTAGTAAAGTTGCTGAACTCTGGTAGTTTGATCCAAAATTCGAATCCCACGAACGGTTTGCTGCCTAGGCACTTTTGTGGTTTTTCCCATGTGTAATATGTATATGAGCCACTTTTCCTTAGAAAGCCTTTCATGAAGGCATCTCTTCCCTTAGGCAGCTAGCCCTAGTGGGCTTTGTTATAATCTCAAACCTAAATTGTTGGGAGTCATCAAGGACACAGTATGTTTGCCACTCTAATTAACTGCATTACAAAAGTTTTTTCGGAATATTCCATAGTTCTTGTGTAGTTTGAACATCTGCAGCATAAAAATGACTGTTGGGTTGGTCTCAATTTGTGGGATCAATCCAGTAATCTCAATTTATGGATCAACACTAGATTTCATGGATCAACACTCTCAATTTATTTACATGCATAGAATACTTGACATAACAAAATTATAATTTTGCCCTGTCTTATTATGCATAACATGTTTTCTGTTTAGTGATTTTTTTTAACTATGTGTTTATATATTTCTGTTTTCTTCATTGCAGAGAGGAGTTGAGACTTGGCCATGGTTCAAAATCAATATTTAGGAATTTGGAGTCCATATGCATAGGTGATTCTAAGTATAACATACGTGCAAGATTAGGTGAAAGAGATCTTACTGTTGAAGAGCAGGTAATAGTTTTCAATAAACCATCATGGACCACAATTTCTGTTCATAATTAATTTTATATAATTCTGGTTTATCACAGAAAAATTTATTTCTAAATGATTCATGTTGTACATATGTAGTTTTTATATTTAGGTTGACTGTCTAATCGATCAAGCCACAGATCCCTATATTTTGTGTTCTTTATACCTAGGTTGGAAACCTTGGATGTGAATATGATGGTTGTTTTTAGAAAGATGTTTCTTAAATGTATATATATATATATATTTTTTATATATTCTGTAATAATTAAAATGTCCTTATTTAGATTTTTAATCACAGATAATTTTTACATTTGTAAACATGTAATTAAATAAAAATTAATTTTATTTCATTTTTGGTTCTTTAAACTGTGGGTTAAAAAATGCTTATAATAACCTAGAAAGTTCAGTTATTTAATATAAGTAATTTAGTACTTTGGTATATTTCGATTTATTCTGTATTTCTGCAACTTTGCCAGAATATCTATTTGAGATATATGATTTTTTCCCCATCTTAATAAGAATATGAAGTGCTGAGTAGTATTTTAGAATGCTGTTAACAAGGTAGTTTTTTTTTTCTTTTTTGAAATTTTAATGAATTTGAGTTTAAAATCGGTAGCATTTAAAAAAATATTCGCATGTTAAATAATTTCATTATCTGCAGAATGGTCCCTTCGCAAGAGGACGAAAAGTTCTTGTTGCCTTTGTTTTTATAAAATGTTTTATTCAGTGCAAAACCATTTCGATTGTGTACTTAAGTACTAACTGGTTTGTTTTTAGGAATCAATTATATTTCGCTTTTATTGTCATTTTTATGAGCATTAACAAGTGCCTGTATTTTTAATACAGATCTGAAAGAGTTGTAATATACAGTCTGTTATTCTTCTGTGCATTCTAAATTATACAGCGGCTTTGATATATAAAATCAGTTTCCTTGTATGAATAAAAATTACAAAATGAAGAGAAATTTCTGCTTAATTTATATGTATTTTATAAAGTTTTTAATATTAGTTAGTGTAATACTACTAAAATCTATATTTTGTATATTTGTGTTTGTGTGCTTTCCAACTTTATTTCAAGCTATGCAATAATAAATTCTTTTCTGAGAAACAGCATATTTAGAACTGCCTTTGTTTGTCTACTTTATGAAAGATTAGGAATATAATAAAACTATAGTGATAAAAATTATTTGTGCAGTACTTAATATCTTTGACAATTTTTAAATACAATTTAATCAGCTTTCATAGGGAGAAAAGCTATTAAAATAATCATGAAAAGAAATTATCATGAACTGCTTCTATTTTTAAAGCATTTTGAAAAAAAAAATTCTTAAATGATGCTCTTTTATAATAAATATATTTTGAGCTTTCTTAATGGCATCTTTTAAAGTTTTTGGTTGTTTTGGTACTTTGTTACAGTATTCCATGTGTACCACAATATGTAGTGTCTGCCTTCTATTTGGTATGCAAAAATTCTATTTCATTTGTATGTTGATGAGGAAATTTCTGCACACTTGGCTCAATATTTAATATTTTATGAATCATAAAAAAATAATGCACAAAATATCTCATAAAGACCAATAATTTCTCTCAAATTCATAATAAAAAATTGAAATAATGTAACAAGTTACAATCTGTGACAGAAATATAACTCATTAAATTTATGTTATTGTTAGTTGTTTAATATAAATTCAGTAAATTTAAACATGAGTTGTTTAAACTGAGCTAGACTTGGTAAATGAAGTTTTTGTTCAGAAATTCTCATTAATTCGAAAGATTTTCAAAGCATTTTATTTGTATTTTCATTTATTTATATTTTTTAAAGATTATCTTTTTTTATATATACAATTATTGATACAGAACAGACTTATCCATGTATTATCACCATTTTCAAGTCATCAGCACTATACATTCAGTATTACTAGGTATATTTTTACTTAAGCTTTTTAATTTATTCCTACTTTTACAACAAAGTGCATTTCAGTAGACAGGTTTGTCCATTGAAATCAACTGTCCTATTCCTTGGAACACAGTAACTGAAGTTTATTGTAGCTGGAAATTTTCTTCTAATATACCAGTCATTTGATTTATTATCTTAAGTTTTTTATTGATATTCTCTATTCAAATTTTCTTGATATTTTAGAACCTTCATGACATTTTATATTGACTTAAGATAGTTCTTTCTTCCTTTTTTTTTTTTTTCCAAATTTAACCTGTGGTTTATTTATTAATTTTTTTCCGGTAAAATAATGCTAATTTCTGAAGTGTATAAGCTGCTATATATGCTTTTCATATTTATTCAGTCTGCTTATTACTCTCTATCACTCTTAGTCTAGTATGCTGCAATATCATGTTCTGTATCGTGGACTTGCAGTTTGTTTTTCTTCTTTTCATTCATATTAATTGATTTTATTTTATGGGTGGGAATAAATATAGTTTTAAACAGAAAATTTTATTTGATAAGGATTTTTATATTTTTTTTTATTTATTATTTTATGTAACAAGGAAGGTTAAATTTTTTCCATTGTTTTTTTCTTATAAAACTTCTATAATGACTAAATAGGATATTGTTATCACAAAATTAATGCTGTTTCTATATATATCTTGTCAACTATTGCTTGTGAAAATGGTATAGTCTCATTGCTGATAATAATTTCTTCTTTAAATACGTTAACATGTATAACAATTAAATTTGCTTCAGGAAAATTCATTTCAGATTTGGAGAGCATATTATAAAGCAATTAGTATATTAATTGCAAACTGTTTATTCTTAATATTAACTGTTTATATCTTAATATAACTGTTTATTCTTAACTATTTATATCTTAAGTTTTCAAGGGCTGTTGTTCTAAAGAGTGTTAGGTAAAACCCATGCAGAAAGCACATGAATTGTGACAGTTTCTTTTTTATTTCCATTTTTATGACAGCGTACAAATTATGTTTGTTTCCATGCATAATTGTATTAATATATCTGCTGAAATGA